>JBBMJZ010068315.1:0-42240 GCA_037833815.1 Zingiber zerumbet
AAGAATATTATAATTTTATATAAATATATAATTTAATTTTTAATAAATATTTAAATTTATAATCTATATTTATTAAGCTCGTTTAGGTTCGATAAAAGCTTGAATAAGCTCGTGAGCTATGAATATATTCGTTAAATAAAGTTCGAGCTCGGTTCGATTATAAATGAGTCAAGCTCAAACATTCAAGAGTTTAGCTTGAACTTGGCTCGACTCGATTACATCCCTATTTATTTTTCCAGGTGCCTTATGAGGAATATCTTCTAGCGGCAAGATTTTAGAGTTCTGGTTTTATGCAATCAGGCCTCAGATCCTACCTAGATTGTTTACAATAATTTTCTTCCGCACACTACGAAATTATCTTCTGGTAATAAACACAACAAATCAATAAGCTAACAAAAGAGATAACCGGACCAAGCAATGTTCGCCCGCATCAGCAGCAGATCGCTTTTGAGGGATGGGATTGGATTCTGGAATGGGTTTGAAACTGAATTTATAGATATTTTTTAATAAAATTTGATTTCAGTCTGACGAAATAGGAATTAAAATATTAGTTTGGTCTAAAAAATTAATTAAATAAGAAATTTTAAAATCATGGAATTAACAGAATTAATTATTTTTAAAAAAATCAAATAAACCAATTCGAATTTTAAAATTCATTAATTTAATCCATTTTTTTCCTCGAGAAAAAAAACGAGGGCTTGTCGGTTTGAACGTATTAAATTAGAGGACCTCTTTAAAAAGAGAAGATATGTGTTTTGATAAAAAAAAAAAAACAAATAAATATATTGCACTGCAGTTAGTTGGAAAAGTTAATGTGCCTCTTTTAAACAAGAGAGGCCCCAAATCTGAGGCATACCACAGGCCCGCAGATTGAGAAAGGTGAGTTTCGACTGGAATCGTAAAACCCTACCCTACCGGCGCAACTCCATCCACCCCCCATGGCTTCCACGGCGACCAAGAAGAGGAAGGTGGACCAAGAGGACGAGCTCCTCCTGCCTCCCGATGCCCACCACCAGGCCGTTGTATACACACCCGCCCCTCCCTCCGACGACGAGGACAGCAGCGACGAGGAAGATGATATCATGAATCTCCTCGAATCGCTCTCCAGGGAACAGCTTATCGGTCTGCTCCGCGCCGCCGCCGCCTCCGACGCAGCCACCCTCTCCGAGATCCGCCGCGTCGCCGACGTCGACCCCGCCCACCGCAAGCTCTTCGTCCACGGCCTCGGCTGGGAAACCACTTCGGAGGGACTCCGCGCCGCCTTCTCCAGCTATGGAGACATTGACGAGTGCCGCGTTATCTTCGACAAGGTGAGCGGCCGATCCAAGGGGTATGGCTTCGTTCTCTTCCGCCACCGCAGCTCTGCTCGCCGTGCCCTCCGCCGCAGCCAAAAGCTCATTGACAATCGCATGACCTCCTGTCAGCTCGCATCCTCTGGCCCTGGCCCCTCCGCTCATCACGGTCATCAAAACAACGTGGCCGTGCAGCAACCTAAAAACCCTAATCCTGGCCTTGGTGCTGGCCATCAGGATAACTTATCTAGGAAGATCTACGTAGGGAACGTTCACCCAGATATTGACGGTGGTCGCCTCCTCAGTTTCTTCTCCCAGTACGGTGAGATTGAGGAGGGCCCGATTGGTTTTGATCGACACACTGGGAAGTCCAAAGGCTATGCTCTCTTTGTCTACAAGACGGCGGAGGGTGCCATAAGGGCCCTCGAGGAGCCAAGAAAAGATTTTGAGGGTCACCCGCTTCATTGCCAACAGGCCACTGATAGCAAGAATAAGGCGGTACCCAGCCAGAATACTGCTGCTCCGCCAAATGTGGCTTCCAGCACAGGAGTTCTCAATGGATCTGGTTATGCAAGCACCCCATCAGATATGGGGTTACAACAAGCTGCAATTTGGGGGCAAGGGCTTCTTGGCATGGCTGGTGCACAATCCTTTGGCCAGGGGATTCAGCCAACTGCTGCAATGCTTGCGCTACTTGCAGCAGCTGGGCAAAATCCAGCATCTTTTGGAATCACCCCTGCCATGCTTGCTTCCTTGAACCCTGCATTTGCAGCTGCATTTGGTGCGTCTGGTAACCAGCTATCTGTACCTTCTACAGCTGTTCCTCAGGTGACGCAGGTTCCAAACTATGGAATGGGAGGTACTCCATATCAAGGGCCTCCAGGATTTCAAGGATCTACAGGGTTTCAAGGAGCTACTGGTTTTCAAAATTCACCAAGTCTCCAAGGTCCATCAGGTTTTCATGGGATTCAACAAGTTTCTCAACAAGGTGGAAGTAGCAGTTCTTACCAGGGCGTTCCTATGTCCAGACCACCAACTGGACCAATGGGTGGATATGGTCCAATTTAGGTATATAAACATAACACTTGCAATGGACTAATAATGATTATATTCTTGGTCTAAAACACTGATTTTTCTCTTTTCGTTGATTCCTGTCCTTTTTTGGCTTTTTGCTAATTGTTGTTTTCTGTCTTCTAGTTTCATTCTGAGATTGCGGATATTCATGTTCTTTAAAGATCGCATGGCTTTTCAATGTCTGTTGGCGCTGGATACCAAGAAAGTCTTCCAATGCAATGGTTGTTTGAAATATGGAACTACTTTTGATTTATCGCTGTTATGATGTATGGATTTTGGTGACTGCATTTTTTTTTGTTTTGTTATATCTCCTTGGCTTTGACCATATGTCCTCGCTGATGGTATTTGGAATTTAACTTTTACTATGAACTGTTGATTTAGTTTTGTCAATCTTCTAGATGTTCCATTTATTTGGAGCTTGGAGAGAAACTTATAATTTCTCTGAGATGTGATGGATGTAGATATGCTATCTTTGCTGATTTGTTTTGATCATACTCTGAGATTTATTTTCTTGGTTGTCATGATTTTTGGACCTTAGCATTCCTATCTTATAGATGGAACTCATTTTGAACCATATAAATTTTGCTCGATTCTATTTTTGTGTTTAACTTAATTTGATTGATCTTTCCTCTTGATCTTCTATTTGTAGTTTTCTTTAGATGGCTATCTGGAATTTTGTGCTGATTTCTAGTGAAATTTACCTGTTGTTCCTTGCTGGTTTTTACATTTCTAAAATCACTTGATGGTAAGCATGCAACATATTCACATTTGATCTTTGGCCATGTGCGTTGACTGGTCGCAGGTAAGAGTGTGGTTGGTGTTTGACATTCTAAGGTAGATCCCTTGCATCATTCATTATCTCGTCTTTTTCTTTTACTCTCTTCATTTTGATGCATCTTCTTGGCTTATTGTTTGTTTGCAGTTGGTTATTGCCCTTTTGGTAATGCCTTTTAGTTTTTGAGTCAACTTGCACAATAGAATTACAATTGTTTTGTGGACTATTAATTCTAAAAATGTATTTTCTTATTATTCTTTGAAATTGGAGTTATATTATTTGTTCAATGGTTTCTTACTGCTGCATATTTTGCACAAAAGAGGTGCAAAATAAATGATATAGGTTCTATTTCCTTAAATATAATATTCTAAAGATCAATCTCGATACACTACTTAGTTGTACTCCATTTTAGGTTTTGTTGAACAGTACAAGAAGTCATAACTCCTGTCAAATTATGCAACAATATTGCATAACCTTTCGTATTGCTGTATTACATGTTGAACTGATCCTCAACCATGACATCAAGAAAATTCATTAAGTTGGTTCTAGTGTTTTGCTAACTTGTATATGTTTTTTCCAAATAGTTGAAAGTTTTCTAGATGAACTTTTCAACTTTATGTATCATATGCCATGCTAGACCAGAACAAGGTTGGTTCGATTACTTCATCTTGTTAAATGTGCAATGGAATTAGGGGAAGAATAAATGAGTTTAACTGCCCTTTTACTAATTTTATACAGCAACTTTCTGTTTTTTTTGTTTCTGTTTCCTCTCTTTTATTATGTTTCACAGGCTGTGTTGCTGAATCCACCTAGGTTGTCAACCTACAGCATTTCTCTACCTTGGCTCTTGGGTATTTTTGCCCTTTGGATTTGGTAGCAAAAAAACACTCTACTAAAAACAACATATAATTTTTAGTAATGGATAGAAAAATACTGCAGCAAAGTTATAAGAATTTTTTGCAAGTTGTGTATTATGATTAAGTGGACCATGGACTGTGGCAGTCATCTTCATTTTATTCTATTGTAAATCTATTAGCTAGATGAGATAATAAACTATGTTTGTTTGGATGAGTTAGGGGGAGATGTTGTGGCTTCATATTAATCCTATGAACTCTCTAAGTGGATTAAAAAGAAGTAAATGCTAACCTCAGGATTGATCTCTCATTCAAAGTAGAAGCTCAAGGGAAGGCCCAATGCAACCCAAGATGTACTTAGGTGTGAGGTCCCTGTATATTAGCATGCCTAAGAAGGCTGTTTGGTAGTTATCGTAGCAGGGTGGGAATACTATTATTATAGTTTCATACCTAACTGTTTGATGTTAAAGCAAGATTTTTCTTTATTGGTACGGGCCAACTGTCAAGATTTCCAATGTTACTACTATATTGGAAATTTTTGGATCAGAGTTTTTGTTGCAATTTGGAAACCGAGTTGCCCATCTTCTAATGAACTTGAGATACTAAATATGTGACAACTATTGACATATATTTGTGTACCTAGCTTTGTTTGAACTGTTACTAGTCAGATTAGAGTTGTACTTGAAAAGGTTCGAGCCAATCTGTATCTCTTTGACACCTTATGATAACAATTAAATTACCTGCAAGTAAAATTTCTATGTATATTTTACTAGATTCATAGTACTTTTTTGGTCGAGTATTAGTTACAACAGTGAAGAGGGACTGACGATGACAAATACTACTGATTATTAAGGTTCATAGCAGGCAAGATGTGTCGAAAGTAGACAAGCACAAAAGAGCCTTTATTCAACAAAATTTGATGGGGTTTCAGGCGGTTGTGATTCATACAAAATTGTGATTCAAATTCTGAAGGAATTGATTGATGGCATTGATCATTTTATCAATCTTGTTTCTGTCGAGTTATTTATATTGGTTTCTCTTTCATGCCTTTTCCATCATGATAATATCAACTCTTTACTAGCTACTGATTTAGAAACTACCACTGACTATTATTGTGGAATGGGTAAAGTATGTTATTCGTGTTTTTTTTTCTCCAAATAATTCCATGATAAACTGGCTTCTAATATCAGTCGTTTTGTTTGCATTTGCTTCTCAAGTTCAATCTCCTAACAATTTCTGTTTAACTATTGCTGTGAGGCCTTCTGTTTGTGGTTTCTACATTGGATTAGCATCTGTTTCCTCTGAAAGGTTTCTGGAGACAGCTGGAAGGGTTTGCTATTGAGATCCCTATGGGCGGTAATGATCTTACTAGGCATCCCCTTCAGCGGTGAAAAGAGCATAAAATAGTGAATGTATTTATAGACTTATCCAGCTTGTTTTTGTTACCTGAATTTTTATCAGCAATAAGGGTAGAACAGATCTGATGATAAAGCTCAAATATGTATATACGGTGTTGTGCTAGAGGAATTTTAGTTTATTAGAGATGGGCAGATTATTGGGACACGACCTGTTTACTTGGAAAGAAAATAGGCAGATTATTGAGACGCGACCTGTTTACTTGGAAAGAAAATCGAATAGATACATAATAAAGGATAAGTTTTAAATTTTATATCCTTCCTACTGTGTACCGGACATTCTTAGAGATGATGGATGGGAAATCTTTCTCATTCACTATTTTGGTTTCATCTAAATTGGATGAAAATGAACTCTCTGGCTCACCATGAAATGCCCACATGAGACTCCATGTGAAATAGTAACCTCCTGCAGCAAAGGCTAATTGAGTTGAGCTGGCTTAATGTGTCATTCTTCTCTTTGTGTTTTTTCAATAAACTATTTATTTTTTTATTCAATAAACTATTTATTTACGGTTTTCCTCTGTCTATCCTGAGGCGTGACACCTCGTCTCATTTCAAGGCTTTCCACTTCTTTTAATCATTTGGGTTTGAAGACGTCCGTATGCTTCAAAAGAACTACAGCCAAACATACTCCTTTCCGGCCAACCCTGCACATGAAGGCATGTGCAGCGAGGCAAATATTGCAGCCACAGCAAACAAACGTGTCCAGCCGTTGGTGTTTCCACATCATGTAATGTATTCTATGCATGCCGACAGAGAGTTTGAGAGTTTTGTGAAACCGGCTCACGTTGGATTACCAGCCATCCACTAGTTAGTTAGATGGCAGGTCGCTATATGTATCAACCACTTAACTATGGTCCGTGTGTTTAGTAATATTATTACAGACAGTTAAATCTTTAGGAATTTGTCTGCTTGTTTGGTACTTGAAAAGTTATCTAACATAAATCCCACGTGCATTTGTTGAGCTTGGACCTTGATGCGAGCTCACTAACTCAATTTGTGTTAGTAAAAGAACCTACAACAGAAGTTTATGACAAGTGTTTCTAAAATGCTATTTCAATAGATGAATAACTCTTAAGAAACTTTCTAGTATCAACCATACAAATTCATCTAAACATGCTTATGCTTGCAATTCCATTTTTTTAAACATTCAACGCATGCTCTAATTCATAGAGTTTTTCCAATAAACCTAGGTTGTGCAGCAACCATTGGTGGTTCGCTGACTGTTAGTGGGGGAAAATCTCTAGCTCCAAAGCTCACGCTGTACAAAAGTTCAATGTGGTCTCTTGAGAGTTCGGCAAAACCAATCTCCACAGTGATAGCTGGTCAGTCTTCGCCTGTATATCTGTTTGCCATCTAGAAAAGGTCAAAATAATATCAGCAGGATGAACAAAAGTTTAGTTCAAATTAATTAAACTGTGAAAATATATTATTAGGGCGATAAATAAATTAAATTAAGATTTGGGGTGTTTAAATTTATTTGATAAAGTAACCGAGTCAAATCGAATTTAAAATTAATTAAGTTTGACTCAAACTTAAAATTAATTAAGTGATTGAAATGATCGTTTAAATTTGACTTAGTTTAATTTTTATAAGTTTGAATTTGATTTAAGCTTAGATGAAGTTTGATTCGTTTAAATATTATTAAATTTTTAATTTAAACTTATTTAGATCTTATTGATTTTATTTAGTATATTGAAATTTTTTTTATTAATAAATATTGTTTATAAATATTATATTATTTACAAATATTAATCAATTGAATATATATATTTAAATTTATTTATTTAGTTTAACGGATTATTTATGTTTATTTATTTATTTAATCTGGTCTTTATCGGTCGAATATCAAACTTTTTCATTACTACCCTTGAATTTGTAACGCAGCGGTTGCTGAGAGGTGCGAATCACTCCTTAGAAACAAAACCTTTGCAAGTTTGGAACTAGTTGGGCAGTCCCAATCAGTGCCGCCACTCAGTGTATCACTAGAAATGTGACTAAGATACAGCAGTCATATTGTTACTGTCAACAAATCAATTAATATTGATGCAAAGTGGGTATTATTATTATTATTCGTTTTACCACTACACCACGCTCGTAAAGATAAAATGGAATATCATTAAACATATGTATATTGCATGTGATCAAGAGGTAGCATTATTGGCTTTATTTAAGTATGGGTGGGAATAAAAATGATCTGATGAGTGGTGGCAATTAAACTATGTTAGTTCGTTGTTACATATAAATCGTGCCAGCTAATTTGCTCGTAGGTGACAAATATATTGATTTTACACAGAGAAAGAGGTTAAGGCGCACTGATTACGATCAGTTTTCTTAAAATAATACAAATGCACCAAAGATTAATTACTGAAAGGACAATATTATTTGGCTAGAATCTGGTTAGTTAGAATATACTTGATAAATTATCATCAAGGGTATTTTAGTAATATCATAAATGCATATTAATTACATGCATACTTATCAAATGCATTCTTGCTGACCAGATTCTGGCCAAATAGATTTACCGTTACTGAAAAACCAACTGATCTCTCTTGGTCGCATAAGGTTGGAATATTAAATTTTTAGCTTTTTCCTCTTGATCGCGGGAGCCAACGGTGTAATGGTGGATTTTTTTTTTAATAATTTTAAAGATATTTAAGAATAAAATTTTAATTTTAATAAATTAACCGATAATTTTTTTATCAGTTGATTTAAGAATTGATCTTTGAGTTGATGAGTTACGTGTGAGTGAGTGCTTTTAAATTTAATTTGATGGTCGATAGAAAATTTTTATGGGATCAAATTGATGATTAATGTAAACTAAATATATAATACCTATTAAAAAAACAAATTATTAAATAATAATTCAAGTTAAAATTTTATTTTGTTGACCTCTTTTCCGATTCAAACTTTTTTTTCTCCTGGTCTGCGACGAGAGTTACTTCTTTTGCCATTGGTGTATTTAAAGGTTATATTAAATTTCGATTCTCTTTTAAAAAATATAATATTAAAATATTAGCCAAATATGTATTTTAAGTTTACATTTGGATATCTTACAAATTTGTGAGTTTTACAACGTCATAATGGGTTAAATGTTTTTCTTCCAAATAAATGGAAAAAAATTGAGGAAAAGAAAAAGATGGAAATTATATCATAATTTATTTCTATTTTAAGCAACTTTCAAAAGTGTTAAAAAGAAATACGAGTAAGAAACTAAATTAAGAATAATAAAAAAAGATCATTTTCATATAATTTTTTACCAAAGTTGCTCCAAGATATAGCACAGACAATAAATGCATTAGAGATCGATGATGATCTAAAATTTATCTTGACATATACTTAATACATGTATATTTATATTTTTTTCATATCTATAAGGACATATAAAGATGATCTATTTTTTTTTTAAAAGTTATCCATTTTTTTAGACATATCTCTTAATATTTTATAATGATCGGAATACTCTCTAATATTTTGAGTGATATAACACACACTTACTATACCTCTTGAAATATCATTTGATTTTCACTTTTTAATTACTTGATTAGGGAGCAGACTCTTAAGAACTTCTTGATGAACATAATTATTTTTTTATTATAATTAAAATAAAATATCATTCGATTAGATGTTAATAATTAAAGATGAAACAATGAGAATTAAAAATACAGATAATTTTAGTATTTTTGAAAAGAGAAAAATCAAGGCAAAATATTATTTTTATATAAATTAAAATAATCACGTTTCTACTTGATGAGAAACAGACTTAATAGATGCAATATTTTAAAAACATTATATATGCAAAATAGTAAATGTATAAGGATACATGCGTAATTTTACAAAAAAATAATGAAAATAAAATCCATGTGCTGCATATCATTAACCAGCTGGGCTTGACTTATTCGGCCACGATTCCTTGCACGCTGATACATTTCCCGAATTGATCACCAAACCGGAAAAGAGATGCAGCCGGAAATATTTCAAATAAAAGAATCACGTTAATCCCAGCTTTAATTAATTTCACAGCAAATTATACGGATTTTTAATTATATAAGATAATTATGACCTGCGAGTTTAATTAGCGCACGGTTTTTTTTTTAAAAAAAATTCAGAATAAATTACTTTTTAACCAAAGTTTGTGTCGGTGGAGGTTGGATTGGACCGCTGCTCTTCTTAGTCCAAATAATTTCTCATTAGTTGAGGAAATATAGCGAAAGAGTTTAAACATGAAATTCGGGATTTTTATCTGCTAATCCACTCGATTGTGAACTGCAGAAGAGGGGGCGAACTGCCAAGCTCCGGGCTGCTCGTCCGTCGGCTCCTTCGGTTTCTCCGCATCCCTCAAGGTTGGTCTCCTCTGCCTTCCCCTTTTCTTTTGCGTGAATCTGGTGGGCGGGATTTCGGTGATTTCTTCGCTCGCTGGTGGAGATCTGGATTGATGGGAGGGTCGTGGGTTACTGTGATGTCCGTTGTCCTTGAATCTCTCGGAAACGGGGGAATATTTGGGTTCCTTTGTTTTGGGATTTCTGCATTTAGCTTTGTTTGTATCGAGTGGGAGTTTTACGGTGTTTAAGCTGTTGATTTAGATTTTCTAGGTAGAAATTGAGGAGTGATGGTTTGAATCTCGGGTTGTTTCTTCACAATGTTTTTAGGAGTGAAGAAAGATCAGTAGATCTGTACGACAATTTTGGATTTTATCATTTTGATTGAAAAGAAATGTACCTCAGTTGGATCTGGATCTCATATATTTAGAGCTGTGGATGGGCGGTTTGATGTGATTCCTCATATCTGTTGTGTTAATTTCAGTGTGTGCTTTGAGTGCTGCCGACCAATTTTTTGTACTCAACATCCTTTTATTTGTTTCTTTTCTTTCTCTATTGATTTAGTTGTCAAGCTATCTCTATACTGATGATCTCTCCTTTTGATTTTCCATGATACGTGAATTGATGCAACACTAGCTTCTGGGTATAGCAGTTGGCTAGATCTACAACGTCCTAGTAGAGGTGTATCTCAGCTGCTGTCAAGCTGGCGGCCACACTTGCATGGAGGTATACAAACAATAATGGTGGCAGCCTTGGAACTGCGGATATGGTAGTTGCTCTGTCCTCCTTTCAATTGCACTCAGTTACTTTTTTTTTTCAATTAAAGGCGATGGATTGTTAGATCCATTTTTCTCTGAGAATAACGGCACAACTTATGTAAAATTACATGACATAATATGATGAAACCCCCAAGTCATGGTTTGAGAAGTCATCAAAATATGTTGAAGTGCCAAGGGAACCTTTTCAAGTCCATAAGTATTTCACTATTTTAGAGATGTTATGGATGATAATATGAATCTAGGAAACGACACGTTAGAAAACACATCAAACCATTGATAGTGTGAATTTAAGTTGTCTGTGCCTCCTCTTTCTGTGTTGAGTTTTTGATATTTATGCATGTGTTGGTTAAGGATTCAGAGGGCTCATTAAACTTCAACACAAAGAAAATTTGGTATTACACTGCTGTAAAAATTATTTCTTAAAAGCATAAATGCTGTGTGAGGCTGTCAAATTTTCTCCTTTGTAATTCTTTTGATATAATCAATGCCATCTATTCCATTTAACATTGTGTTTTAGCTGCTTTCATAGCCTCTAAGCATGAAAATGGTTGACACTTTATTTCCAAAATGCTGAGACACAGTGGTATTAATTTCATATAATCATCAATACTATAAATTGAGAAGCTAATGTTGAGCTGGCCACTTTCATATTGTGTGTAGAGAATTAGAAATCATTCTCAAAAAATAAAAACATAATAAAGTTCATTTCTCTATTCTTTCCACTCCACTTGTTTTTTCTTCTCAATCATTTAATATCTAAACTTGAATTTTGTCTTGGAAGTAGGCAAGGAGAATACCTTGCATATGGGTTGATTCTTAAGACAATGTTTCTCATGCATCCCATTTAGTTACTGTCTTCTTGTCATTAATTTGTGTTTCTTCAAAAGTTCTTTGTTCCATTTTATTCCCATGCAGTTAAATTGCAAACCTGAGTTTTTTGTGGTTGAGACCTTAGTATTTTGGAGCATAGCTTGAGAAGGTTCAAATTTGTGAATTTATGGGATAGGAAGCTACCAAGCATTGATGTTTTTTTATGCTTTTTCTTCATGATTCACTTACCTTGAAGTTGTTTTCTCATCATGCAAGGGAACTCTTAATTTAATTTCATTTTATGCATCTTATTGTTACAAATTGCTTTTAATATCACAGGAAAGAAATATGGATGCTAAAGTTCACGATTTGGAGCCACCATCATCAAACTCAGTAGTGAGAACGGGTTCAAGGTGTGATTAAAAAAGCATACATGTTAGGTCTTAGGTTGTTCAAGAATTGACGTTTTTCCCCTTAGATTGATATGAACTAATATATGCATACTGATAGTCTTAATCAAACATTTCTTTGATTCAGTTGTCTAGATTCAGGAATGGTGTTAGATGACTTTTTTTTCTTTTGCTATTTTACTTGGGCTCAATGTCCTTACCTCTATTTGATTATTTCATCTTTATCTGTTCTGTCTCATCACCCTCTATCCATTTATGATCTCAATATATGAATACTTCCATGGTGGGTTTTGCCTACCTTTGTATTTCCTTCATATCATGCAAAATAATTCTGAATAATGTTGTACGGGATGTATCTGATTATTGTCCTAGAAATACTGTCAACCAATGTGCACCTACAAAAGTATAGGTATGGCTTGGTTAACTAGTTATCAAAATCTCAAGTTGTATTATTTCCAACTATTTGGGTTCAATTGCATTAATTTTATCCCTTAACTGAATTTTAAGTAATGTTTAGTTAACTGTTACCAATTTGATTACTGAATATGTTGTGAACCAGAGATTATCCACATATTATTCAGAAGTTTGAAAATCGTGATTTTATAATAATTTAACGACTCATTAAACATACATAACACAATTGATATGATGGCATTTCATAACTCCACCAAGCCATCATATTATGATTGAAAAGAGTATTTGCAATATCTTTGTCAGGGACAAGCATGAGACATTTTCATTTGAACCCATTTGCAGGATGAAAAAGTGGCAGTAGTAGTGTTATGCTATCCATCTTAGCTTTAGTGTGTTGCCTATTTTTGGAAAATGATTCTTATATAAAAGGGCTAACTTGCAGTGGTCGGTAGCTTCTTGATAAGTTTTTTTTTTTTTCATTTTGATGATGAGCCACAAAACGCTACTTTACTTTTTGGTGTCTAATGAAGGATTGCTGATACTTTTTAACCATGAAGTGTGACATTAGAAATATAAATATAGCGTGAATACTAGTCAAGGCCTTACTTCTTGTTAACAATGGATTTGAGAATAAGTGTTTTTTTAAAAAAAAAATCTTGGCATTTGTTTTTACAAATTGGATATAAGCCAAGACAAAGAAGTTGGTAATTTTCTTTGTTACATCATTATGACAGTTGCTTATGTATGCATTTTGTCATCACAGGGATCGGAGTGGCATGGAGGACCCAGATGGAACAGTTTCAAGTGTTGCTCAGTGCATAGAGCAGTTGAGGCGGAGTTCTACGACTGTTCAAGAGAAAGAGAATTCTTTAAAAGGACTACTAGACCTTATTGAAAATAATGATAATTCTTTTGGAGTTGTTGCATCACATTCCCAGGCAGTTCCAGCACTTGTTGCTCTTCTAAGGTCAGGTTCATTAGAAATCAAGGTTTTGGCAGCCTCTGTTTTGGGATCCCTTTGCAAGGAGGAAGACTTAAGGATAAAAGTATTACTTGGTGGGTGCATTCCTCCACTCCTTGCACTCCTAAAATCCAGCTCAGTCAATGGACAAACTGAAGCTGCAAAAACAATTTATGCTGTTTCCCAAGGTGGGACAAGGGACCATGTCGGATCAAAAATTTTCTCAACTGAAAGAGTTGTTCCTGTCCTATGGGATCAACTGAAAAATTTTCCTAGGAATGGAACTGTGGTCGATGGTTTGCTTACTGGAGCATTAAAGAACTTATCCAGGACAACTGAAGGATTTTGGTCATCGACTATAGAATCCGGAGGTGTGGATATACTTATAGAAGTGGTTGCTTCTGGCCAGTCAAGTACCCTTGCAAATGCCTGTCATCTTCTAGGATGCCTAATAATGGAAGAGGCATCAGTTTGTTCCCAACTCCTGGCTGCAGAATTGACGAAGCAACTCCTAAAATTTCTTGGGCCCAATAATGAATCTTCTGTGAGAGCTGAGGCTGCTGGGGCACTCAAATCTCTGTCTGCTCAGTGCAAAGAGGCCAGACACGTAATTGTCAATTTGAATGGTATCCCTGCTTTAATAAACGCTACTATAGCTCCGTCAAAAGAATTTATGCAAGGAGAATCTGCTCAAGCATTGCAGGAAAATGCAATGTGTGCATTGGCAAATATATCTGGTGGATTGTCATCTGTCATTTCCAGTCTGGGTGAGAGTCTTGAATCATGCTCTTCACCAGCACAGATAGCTGACACTCTGGGAGCTTTAGCCTCAGCCCTGATGATTTATGACTCAAATGCCGACTCTACCATGGCATCAGACCCTTTCAGTATTGAGAAGATATTGGTAAAGCAGTTTAAATCAAAGGTGCCTTTGCTTGTTCAGGAACGCGCTATAGAAGCATTGGCTAGTTTGTATGGTAATACCATTTTGTCAAATACACTCACAAATTCTGAAGCAAAACGCCTGCTTGTTGGTTTGATAACTATGACTACAAATGATGCAAAGGATGAACTTGTCAAATCTCTCCTTACCCTCTGCAACAAAGATTGTAGTCTATGGCATGCTTTACTAGGGCGTGAAGGGGTTCAGCTGTTGATCTCTCTTCTTGGCCTTTCTTCAGAGCAACAACAAGAATGTTCAGTTGCTTTACTTTGCCTATTATCCAATGAGAATGACGAAAGTAAATGGGCCATAACTGCTGCTGGTGGAATACCACCTCTTGTTCAGATTTTAGAAACTGGATCCTCAAAAGCAAAAGAAGATTCTGCAACTATCCTTGGCAACCTTTGTAACCATAGTGAAGACATAAGAGCATGTGTTGAAAGCGCTGATGCTGTTCCTGCTCTTCTATGGCTGCTAAAAAATGGAAGTGATAATGGAAAAGAAATTGCTTCGAGGACATTAAACCATCTTATCCATAAATCAGATACTAGTACTATAAGTCAATTGTCTGCTTTACTAACAAGTGATCAGCCTGAGTCCAAAGTTTATGTTCTGGAGGCGCTACGAAGTTTGCTCTCTGTGGCACCTCTTAGCGACATATTGCGTGAAGGAAGTGCAGCAAATGGTGCCATTGAGACAATGATTAAAATCTTGAGCTCCTCAAAGGAAGAAACTCGTGCTAAATCAGCATTGACACTTGCATCATTGTTTCATTGCCGCAAGGATTTGAGAGAAACTGCTGTTGCAGTGAAGAGTTTTTGGTCTCTCATGAAGCTACTTAATGTGGAGGAAGAAAAAATTTTGATGGCAGCTTCGTGTTGTCTTGCTGCTATCTTCCTTTCAATTAAGAAAAACAAGGAGATTGGTGCAATTGCTAAAGAAACATATGCCCCTTTGGTGCTTCTTGCCAATTCCTCTATTCTTGACGTTGCAGAGCAGGCAACACGAGCTTTAGCTAACCTTCTTTTGGATTATGAAATCTCAGTACAAGCAGTTCCAGAGGAGATTATCTCACCTGCTACAAGGGTTCTGCAGCATGGCACAATGGATGGAAAAACTCATGCTGCTGCAGCAGTTGCACGTCTTCTCCATGTTCGTTCTATTGATAAAACTTTGGCTGATACTTTCAACCATGCTGGGACAGTTCTTGCACTTGCTTCTCTATTGGAGTCTGCTACAATCGAAGATGCTGCTACATCAGAAGCTCTTGACGCATTGCTCATGTTGTCAAGATCAAAAGGATTAGCAGAACATGAACATGTAAAACCTCCTTGGGCTATCCTTGCTGAGTACCCTCATACTATAGTTCCTTTGGTGTCTTGCATAGCCAATGGCACACCTTTATTGCAAGATAAAGCTGTGGAAATCTTGTCAAGGCTCTGTCATGATCAGCATTCTGTACTGGGTGGTATGGTATGTGAAAGCTCGGGATGTGTGTCATCATTAGCAAGGCAAGTTATTGAATCAAATAACTTTAAGGTTAAAATCGGGGGAAGTGCTCTTCTTATTTGTGCTGCAAAAGAGCAAAACCAAAAGCTGATGGAAACCTTAAGTGAACAGAGGTTGTGCTCTAATCTAATTCAGTCTCTTGTTGGCATGCTGCGTTCTCCAGATTCCTTTGTCGATGATAGAAATGGTTATAAAAATATGGATATAAGCATTTATAGGCAATCTAAAGGGCAATGGAGAAATGGTGAATCTGAATGCAGCACATCTGTCATTTCTGCTAAAATGGTTCCAATATGGTTACTCTCTATGCTTGCTTCTTGTGATAGTGGAATTAGAACAACAATAATGGAGGCCGGAGCAGTGGAAATTATTACAAATCTGATATCTCATTATCCTTTCTTAAATGTTCAGGTAAACAATACAATTATTCTATGAGAGGCTGATAAATGCTTATAAATTTAGTATTGCAAGATAATGCTCCTTCAATATGTCATGAATTTGCATCTTTGATGTGTATTGTGCTATCTTTGACCAGGTTCCTATTCTATTTTTTTTTAATATAATTTTTGCAGAGTGGTTCTGGAGAAGATAATACTGCATGGGCAAGTGCTTTGCTCTTGGCTTTGCTATTTCAAGACAGGGAAATTATACGTTCAGATGCTACGATGCATTCCATTCCAATTCTTGCAAGTTTATTAAGATCAGAAGATTCTGTAAACAGATACTTTGCTGCTCAAGCTTTGACAAGTCTGGTTTGTAATGGTAGCAGAGGAACACTGCTAGCAGTAGCTAATTCTGGAGCAGCCGTTGGGTTTATTTCTCTGCTTGGCTGTGCTGATAGTGATATAGCTGATCTTCTAGAATTAGCAGATGAGTTCTTCCTAGTGCAAAACCCAGATCAGATTGCGTTGGAGAAATTGTTTAGAGTAGATGATGTAAGAAATGGTGCTACTTCTCGGAAAGCTATACCTTTGCTTGTAGATTTACTTAAACCAATCCCAGATCGACCAGGTGCACCCTTCTTGGCACTGGGTCTTCTTACACAGCTAGCTGTAGATTGCCCATCAAATAAGCAGTTAATGGTTGAATCTGGAATTCTAGAGGCACTCACTAAGTACCTTTCACTTGGCCCACAAGATGCAACAGAAGAAGCTGCAACAGATTTACTTGGCATTTTGTTTAGCTCTGTGGAAGCAAGAAAACATGAATCTGCTATTGGTGCAGTTAACCAACTTGTGGCTGTCTTGCGTTTGGGAGGAAGAAATTCCAGATATAGTGCAGCTAAAGCATTGGAGAGTTTATTTCTTGCTGAACACATTAGAAATGGAGAGACAGCCCGACAAGCTGTTCAACCCCTTGTGGAGATTCTAAGCACTGGTTCAGAGAGAGAACAACATGCTGCTATCGCTTCACTAGTAAGACTACTCTGTGATAATCCATCAAGAGCCCTTGCTGTTGCTGATGTTGAGATGAATGCAGTGGATGTACTCTGTCGTATTCTTTCTTCAAATTGTTCAATGGAACTGAAGGGTAATTCTGCCGAGTTATGTTGTGTTCTCTTTGGAAATACAAGAATACGATCTACTGTAGCAGCAGCTCGATGTGTGGAGCCTCTGTTGTCACTATTAGTTAGTGAGTTTAGTCCTTCTCATCACTCAGTTGTTAGAGCATTAGATAAACTTTTAGATGATGACCAATTGGCAGATCTTGTAGCTGCACATGGTGCTGTTGTCCCTCTTGTTAGCCTGCTATTTGGTAAAAATTATGATCTTCACGAGACCATTGCTAGAACATTGGTGAAATTAGGGAGGGACAGACCAGGTTGTAAGTTGGAAATGGTAAATTCTGGAATCATTGAAAGCCTGCTCTCCATCCTTGATGAAGCTCCAGATTTTCTTTGTGTTGCATTAGCTGAATTACTTCGTATATTGACCAATAATTCTAGCATAGCAAAGGGTCCTTCTGCAGCAAAAGTTGTGGAGCCACTTTTCTCACTGCTAACGAGGCCTGAAATTGGTCCTGATGGACAGCATAGTGTACTTCAAGTTCTTGTAAACATTTTGGAGCATCCTGAATGCCGAGCTGATTATCATTTGACACCACAACAGGCCCTGGAACCAGTTGTTGCCTTGTTGGATTCACCTGCTCAAGCAGTGCAACAATTAGCTGCAGAACTCTTATCAAATCTTCTACTGAATGAACAGCTACAGAAGGATGTGGTGTCAGAGCAAGCAATTGGTCCCCTTGTTCAGCTACTTGGATCAGGTGTTCCTGTTATCCAGCAGAGGGCAATTAAAGCTCTTGTTAACATTGTGTTAGTCTGGCCAAACACAATTGCAAAAGAGGGTGGTGTCTATGAGTTGTCCAAAGTAATCTTGCAGGCTGACCCTCCATTGCCGCATGCAATATGGGAATCTGCTGCTAATATATTGTCAAGCGTCTTGCAGTATAGTACTGAATTTTTTCTGGAAGTACCTGTGGCTGTCCTGGTGCAACTGCTTCACTCCGAAACAGAAAGTACAGTTGTTGGCGCATTAAATGCACTCCTTGTCTTAGAAAGTGATGACTCAACCAGTGCAGAAGCAATGGCTGGAAGTGGTGCTATAGAGGCACTGTTGGAACTTCTTAGGAATCATCAGTGTGAGGAAACAGCAGCAAGACTACTGGAAGCATTGTTGAACAACATAAAAATCAGAGATTCAAAAGCTGCTAAATCTGCTATATCACCATTGTCAATGTACCTTCTAGATCCACAAACACAATCACAGCAGGGGAGGTTGCTTGCAGCACTTTCTTTGGGTGATCTTTTTCAAAATGAAGGTCTTGCTCGAAGTGCAGATGCTGTTTCAGCATGCCGTGCACTGGTAAATCTTCTTGAAGATCAACCAAGTGAGGAAACTAAAGTAGTGGCACTATGTGCTCTTCAGAACCTTGTGATGTGTAGCAGATCTAATAAGAGAGCGGTTGCAGAATCTGGTGGTGTTCAAGTTGTGCTGGACCTGATAAACTCTGGCAATCCTGATACATCAGTTCAAGCAGCAATGTTTGTTAAACTTCTCTTTTCTAATCATACTATACAAGAATACGCTTCTAGTGAGACTGTGAGAGCAATTACTGGTAAGTTTTCAGCACACAAGCTACATATGCTATTTAAGAAAATTACAGACTGGAAGGATGAATATTTGTTGATTTAATCTTGTCTATGATAATTAATGCAAGGGTTCTATCACTTTTTTTCCCCCTAATTCATAGGTTTGAATTATAATTGTGTTTTCCACTTATTTGAATGTTCTGTCACTTAGGGGAATTATTCACATATACACTCATCCAATAGAGATGCAAAGGTTGATATATTCCCAGTCAGAAATTTGTAGAATGGGAGGGTATGGTGGAAATAACATAAAGATATTTGAAAGTGGTTTCTTGTGATGAATGAAATTAGAGGTGATGGAAGTGACTAGTGAGTGAAATAACATTTCTATAAATAGAAATCAAAATTATGGGAGATAATACTAGGGGCAGCAATGCTGATGTCAAACAAGTGTGAACAGATTTATTTTGTTAATTTAAAAATGAATAGTTTAGTATATATTAGCAACAAAAAACCTGTTTTCATTTCTTATCATCAATTCTGTCTTAATTGATGGTGACATCCAATTGAACTAATTCACAGACTTGTGAGCTATTAACTTGTATGAGAATATTGGCTGGTTCTGTGTTTCGCCATTGGAAATCAACAGGCTAATTAATATATCCTCTAATTAAAATGGAAATCCCCTTGGACCACAAAACATAGTTGTTCGCATTCAAGTTAGCCACTGGTCTTCGAAGTCGTCTTCGAAGTTTGTCACTGTTCTTGCATGATCTGCTATCTGTAGTTTAATTAAACTATTTGAACTTGCTAATATCATTCCATTCTAGAATTGGTGCTTTTGGTGAAAATATAGTTTGTTGCTGGTTGTGTTTCTTATACATGCTATTGTTATCTTCAATGTTTAAATTACTTTCTTGAAACACTCGCAGCTGCTATTGAAAAGGATTTATGGGCATCGGGTAGTGTGAATGAGGAATATCTAAAATCTTTAACTGCATTGCTCAGCAACTTTCCACGTCTGAGAGCTGCTGAACCTGCTACATTGAGTATTCCCCATCTCGTAACATCCCTCAAAACTGGTTCAGAGGCAGCTCAAGAAGCAGCATTGGATTCCTTGTTTCTCCTGAGGCAGGCATGGTCTGCATGTCCCACTGAAGTTTTCAAAGCTCAATCAGTTGCTGCATCAGAAGCTATTCCATTATTGCAATTCTTGATTCAGTCTGGCCCACCTCGATTCCAGGAAAAAGCTGAACTTCTCTTGCAGTGTTTACCAGGGACATTAACAGTCACAATAAAACGTGGGAGCAATCTAAAGCAATCAGTGGGAAATCCCAGTGTCTTCTGCAAACTTACACTAGGCAACAATCCACCTAGACTAACAAAGGTAAGAATGCAAGATACAATGACCAGTCAATTTTTATCTTTAGAAAAAGAATCTAAAAAACTTGTGACTTTTGATCTTAGTTTGCTTTGGAATTTGACATACCTTGATTTCTTTAATTACCTTGTTACCTGTATATATTGAAAGATTCAGTTAAACTATTTATCATCATAGGATATAAGTCTTCCTTTCTTTTCTTATCAAGAGATAAATAATAAGCATTTAGGTTTTGTAAGTTAATTTATCATAGTAAGAGCCTACATGCTGATTTTCATTGTCGAAGTATACGTTGGTATCTTTATTGACCAAAGTTTTTTGTGTCTTAATTCCCTTACGTGGATCCTTTACATTATTGAATGATGGTGAGGTTTAGATCAATTGTGTCCCATAAGATGATGTGTGAAAGCAACTAATTTATGATGTTGAATCACAAGATATTGCTATGGATTGAACTTTGTTATGGCTTGTTGACCCTTCTTTCCCCCATTTAATTCATGATCAGGATATTCATCCTAGAGATTAGTTTTTGTTAACCCAAGATCAACTGATTGTAGGTTTACATTTTAGCATAGGAAAACATTTGGTAGAACATAAGTTGATGATTAGCAAAATGAACATATATATATATATATATATAAATAAATAAAAGGGAATTGATTCCATGAGATCTTGGGTATAGGAATTTTCTATCAACTATTTTGCCATGAATGAAGGTCCCTAAGTGAGAAATGATACATGACTTTTACATTATTCTGAAAATTTTAGAATTTGGCACTTCTAACTGTCATTTGCTGTTCATCAGGTGGTGTCAACTGGACCTACACCTGAATGGGATGAGGCATTTGCTTGGGCTTTCGACAGTCCTCCAAAAGGGCAAAAGCTTCATATTTCTTGCAAGAACAAGAGCAAACTTGGGAAGGTAGTAACCTAACATAAAAACACGTCTAAAACCACTCTCACTTTTTTGATCACTTGTTTTAAATCATCAAGCTGCTGTTATTTTTAGTTAAATGCCTGACATATTTCCCTTTAATTCAACAGAGTTCATTTGGAAAAGTGACAATCCAGATTGACCGGGTGGTTATGTTAGGAACAGTTTCTGGAGAGTATACACTACTGCCTGAAAGCAAAAGCGGCCCTCGGAACCTTGAAATTGAATTCCAGTGGTCCAATAAATAAGGAGCAACTAGGCAGTTTGCTATTATTAATGTATTTAATTTATATAGAGGTGGCTTTGCCTCTTTTTTCACCTCATTTTCCTGTCATTGTATATAATTTGCAGAGTTGTGTTAGTCCTCTCTGCGCTAGAACATTTCCAAATCATGTTATGCCTGTATGAATTATTCTTTATTATTATTATTATTATTATTATTATTATTATTATTTTACCTTCAACATTTGAATGTTAATGTTGAAAGAAAGTGTGTCGTCAGTAATAGGGTCCCCGAGGATTTCTGAATAATATAAATGCAAACAACTATTTTTTAATCAGGAGTTTTAATTACATTTCAGCATTCTTCCCTTGTCTTGCTAAGTTAATTTGGTTTGTTAATGCTAAGAATTATCTTAAGTTCTTCAGGTGCCAGCAAGAAGTTAATTTGTTCCTCAAAATAGTTACCAACTTGTGGCAATCTGTCAACATAGTTTGGTGTGAATTTCAGTGTTTGAAACAAGAGAAAGAAACATTGTAAAACATCTGAGTATGGCATAATACCATGGGAAGTATCTGCATGGCTTGTCTGCCCTTGTATAACTCCAAGGTTAACCAATTTTCTATGGACTATAAAACATGCTCCAAGATTAAATTGTTTAGACGCTAAGCTTGGATCACAAAGCTATCAGTATTGATTGCCATGTTTTAACTGATTTCTTGTTGGCCTAGTTTAATCTAATCTAGGTTTCTTCAACATATTAATATTGTTCTCAACAGCTGTTCTCATATTAGTAAATGAATATAGATTCTACTGAACGCTACTCGTCTATTATTCAATTGGCTAGGATATAAAGATGGTGAAAGACATGAAGATGAACATACAGCTATTTATGCTAGTGCATTAACATGTCACAGGCGATTCATTCTTCTGAAGCTTATTCAACACCTTCCTCATCAATTATGACTTCAAATGCAGAGGAAGTAAAACAACATTCTGATGATGGGCTTCAGAGCACGCCATCAAAATTACAGAAGGTAAGCTTCTCTTTTGTTTAATTGGTTCATTTTTGGTGAGCTAATAATCCCATAAGTGAGTAAATAAAAAGGCATTAATTTATCCAATTATGGTCTGATACACGATGAGATTACTATCTCGCGTTCTGATACCATATTAGCAATCTATTTTGTATTCACAGGCTGCAGCTGAGTTCATTGGCACATACATCTTAATCTTTATAGGCTGTGGATCAGCCTTTGTCGCCCTGAACCTAAGTGACATTGGTTTACTTGGCGTAGCCTTCGCTTGGGGTGTAGTTATAACAGCCTTGGTCTACACATTTGGCCACATCTCCGGTGCACATTTCAATCCTGCAGTGACCATTGCTGTTGCGGTTGCTGGCAAACTCCCCTGGATTATTGTACCATCAACAATCCTAAGAATGAACTAAATCTTATTTTTTAACTGAAAATATACTTGATCGTAGCTTGTATCAATTACCTTCAGGTTCCACTCTACATGGTGGCTCAGGTGTTTGGATCAGTCCTTGCTAGCTTCACACTAAAATGGTTATTTTATGGAAATCCAGCAGAAGTCATGCTCACTCTTCCTTCCCACGGCACAAACAATCTGAAAGTTATTGCATGGGAGATCACCCTCACATTCATCTTGATGATTGTTATCAGTGGTGCTGCTGCTGATGGCAGAGCGGTGTGGCTTTTAGTACTTTCAGGAATAGATATCTTTGTAGTGGTTAAGTTGACTCCAAAAGCTAAACTTTGTTGGCTCCTTGGAACTTTTGGTTAACAGGTCAAGGAGCTCTCAGGAGTTGCAGTGGGAGCTGCAGTCTTTGTTGACGTTATCATAGCTGGGTAAGTCAACTGCCGAAGTATCATTTTTATTTTATAGAAGATCTGCGCACCCGGCCCATATGTTTTCGTTTCTTTGATCCATGTTTAATTCACCATTTTTTTTGCAGCAAAGTGACTGGTGCTTCCATGAACCCGGCAAGAAGCTTAGGACCTGCAATTGCAGTGCAGAAGTTCGATAGGTTCTGGCTTTATGTAGTTGCACCGGTGATCGGTGCAGTTGCTGGATCAACCTTGTATAGCTTCCTCAGCGTGGCAGAAAACTCTTATAATGGGAAGAGTGCAAAAAGAAATACTGAAAAGAGGATAAATTCCAATATAATCGGCTAAAATATGTATATTTAGACTAGAGGTAAACATATTGTTGATTTATGTCATTGCAGATTTCTATTTGCGAAACTACTATTATGCACATATTAGATTACACTAATTTTCATGGAGCTCTATCAGTTCTTTTATCTGCCTTCTAGACAAACTATTTCATAATGTTGTTAGTTATGTTTC
Source organism: Zingiber zerumbet (assembly GCA_037833815.1). Classification (NCBI taxonomy): domain Eukaryota; kingdom Viridiplantae; phylum Streptophyta; class Magnoliopsida; order Zingiberales; family Zingiberaceae; genus Zingiber; species Zingiber zerumbet. Next base: position 23,554 of record JBBMJZ010068315.1, read on the forward strand.
CATGCGTTGCTTTACCAGATTATTTTATTTTATATTATTTTTGATGAGATTTAGATAAAATTTTGAATAAGAATATGGTCGCAAGAATATTTCCCAAGAGAAATATTCTGAAATCAGCTTATTAGGGTTAAAAGAAATAGTTTAGGTGAGTGAACATCTGCAAACTGTTATATTTTCATAGTATTGAAATCAGATAGGGTTTGAAGTGCAAATAATTTTAAAATGGACATAAAAATTACTATCTTGTGACATGTTTTTTAAAATGCCGTTATGATGTAAATATTTAAGCCTTGAATATATATTTTCGAATGAATAATTAATCACGCATGAAATTTTTAAGTGAAATATTATGACCCTGAGGAGTTTTAAAATGATAGATATGATGTGAAATAAATATGCTTTTTTATAAATTAAAAATACAAAAAATAAAGAAACTAAAAGAAATGCTCCAGAACATTCTATCCCGTTTCTGTTTTGATCTAGAAGCTACTCATCCTACGCTCTCTTTCTCCGGACTACTCCAGAACATTCTATCCTTGTTCCAGAAACAGCTACTCCGCTCGCCCCTCTTCCTCCCCTGAAACCCTCGTACTCCTCCTATTTAAACCCCACGTATCTGGTCCGTTCTCTCACCGATCAAAACGCAACTACGAATATCTGTTGGTGATAGAGAATGGCCAGCTTCATAGCTCTCAGAAATGGTGTAGCTTCCAAACTCGTGAAGAAGCTACCCATCGCCGTATCAGTTAGCCGCCCCGTGCCCGCCCCCTTTGCTGCTGCTACCGCTACTCGCTCCTTCAACACCAGCGCTCTACTTCAGGTCGATGGAGACGATCGTGCCTTCGAACGCCCCTCGGACTCCGGCCACCGCTCTGATTTCCCCTCCTTCCGAGGTAGTCGTCGGCTCATTCCACGCTGCCCTCTTTTCTGCTTGCTTTCTTTCACATTCGTCGCTTTCCATCTTCTGCAGTCGGGGCTGATTAGTCTGCCTTTTATGTATCACAGATGTGTTTGATCCGTTCAACTCGACGCGGAGCCTCAACCAACTACTGAACCTGATGAATCAGATCCAGATGCTAGACAACGTCCCGTTCTTTTCTGCTTCGGCAGGGCAGAGGGATGCCTCCCGCGGGTTTCGCCGTGGGTGGGATGTGAGGGAGGACGAAGATGCTCTGCACCTGCGAGTGGACATGCCGGGGCTTGGGAAGGAGCATGTGAGGGTGTGGAGTGAGCAGAACACCCTGGTGATCCAGGGCGACGGAGAAAAAGAAAAGTTAGGGGAAGAGGAGGCCGCCGGGCGGAATTACAGCAGCCGCATCGTTCTGCCGCCGGAGTCTTTTAAGATGGATCAGATCAAGGCGGAGATGAAGAACGGCGTGCTCAAGGTGGTGGTGCCCAAGTTGAAGCAGGAGGAGGGGAAGGACGTTTTCCAAGTGAAGGTCGAGTGAGCTTAGTACCTCTATGCTACTGTCAGTTTTGCTTCAATAATGTAGTGCTTGTTTCTCGCTCCGTTACTTCTATGCGTTCTAGATCTACAGTTCGTGGCTTCTAGCTGCTACTAAATCACGGATGTTTGGTCTACATGCTCATCTCTGTTTCTGTCATAGAATGCAATTTTGATTGCTTTGACAAAATATTAACAGTTGATATTACTACTAAGGTCACTTTCTAATCGATGAGTTAGAAACGTTTCAGTTTTAATTCGTGTTCAACATACTTGGAGATATTGCTCTTCGAAAACGGATTTGATCTTTCAATTTGATTGTAAACTGAAATTTCAAGAGCCATTAGAAGTTTGCAGAATCTGTTTGTGCTTTACTTCCAGTTTGCATGCGGATAAAGTAAAATCGGCTCCCATAAGCCATTGCTTCTTAATTGTAAACTGAAATCTCAAGAGTTCTTGGAAGCTTTCAGAAGCTGCTGTTTGCTTGCCTACCAGACAGTAAAATTGTCTCTCACAAACCATTGCTGCTTAATTGTGTCTTTTTAACATCGTTCATGTGCTTGTTGCTATTGCAGTGTGATGAAGCAAACCAAGAACTGAGAAAACCAACAAGGTCAAAGGGCCAAATAAAATGATATAGAATAAGCTATGATATATATTTCTGCTAATATGATCGCATTGCTATTGAAATCGCTACGAGAATATCAAATAATTTATTAGATGTCTATCTTTAAATTTCATTCCACTAATCAAACAATATATCAATACGAGGTCACAGTCTGCACCAACTAAGTGTAAAATCAAATTTCGGGACGTTAGCCAAATCGGCTCAATTAAGTCAAGAATTGGCTGTTGATTAGCTTAGTCTGAGAATGCGAACCTCTTAATCAAATGGCACGTAGAGAAACATTGAATGGGTTAAAGATCAGGATGTCGGTTATAACTCAGCTTGTTGAACCGGGCCTCTGCTTCTGTCTAATAATATCACAGGTAAGCGATGGGTTTGAATGTTGCCTTCTACTAAAACGTTTAAAGCTTACAATCAAACTCCTATAAATTACACGCGTAGCCTCTTTCCTTCCTCAGCTTTTCTCTTTCCCCTTGCTTCCAAGAAGAAGGATCTTTCAATTCTCTCCGGCGAGGCGATGGCGGCAACGAGGGAGCAGTACTTGTACATGGCCAAGTTGGCGGAGGAAATGCATCGGTACGAGAATATGATGGATTACATGGAGAAGGTCGCTTTGGCGGCGACGGTGGAGGAGGAGCTCACGGGGGAGGAGCGCAGCCTCCTTTCGGTGGCTTACAAGAACGTCATCGACTCCCTTCGCAACTCCTTTGGTACCATCTCATCAGCCGAGCAGAGTCAGGAGAACCAAGGCAACAGCAACCGTCTCACCGCCATCCAAAGGTTTCGCGTACGAATCGAGACCGAGTTTTCATCAACCTGCGGACGCATCCTCGACTTCATCGAGACCACCCTCATACCGAAATCTCCCAGCAATGCCTCCAAGGTTCTGTACCTTAAGATGAAGGGCGATTACTACCGCTACCTGGCTGAGGTCAAGATTAATGGACATGAGCAGCACAAGGATATCGTCGAGAAAGCTTTATCTTCCTACGAGATCGCTCAGGTTCTTATCCTTCTTGTTCCAGTCCTCGATGTGCCTGATTTGACATCCGTTTGAATTCACGATTTGATTGTCTCCAACTACGAAACTACTTTTGATCTTTAATTAGCTATAATTGTTCATTCGAGATGGAAATTATCAAATTATTACTAATAGGGCAAGGGTATAGGGATTCTTAATGATGTAATTGATTGGTTCTGGCAGGAAGCTGCTCGGGCAGAATTCCCACCTGCACATCCACTTCGGCTTGGTGTGGCACTAAATTTCTCGGTGTTCTACTACAAGATTCTATATTCTCCAGAAAAGGCTCATAGTATAGCCAAGCAGGTAAGCAACTAAGCTCATTGGATGTACATCCTTTCTTATTTTGGTTCAGGTGATCAGTGATTTGCGATTCATGTGTCCGTGCCTTTGAGTTTGTGGGGTTTCTTTATGGGGTTTCTTGACTCAATTTGACCTTGCTTCTGAGTTTGTTTCTTTATCAATGTATATTAGCATATCAGTTGGAACTGCCTTTATGGTGTAGCTCATACATTGTTAAAAATGCATGTAAATTTCGATGGCATTATCTCAGACATATAATTTGGTTCTGGAGCAACACTAATTTCTTTAACAGAGTCAAAATAATTAGACGTAATCGTTTTGATCAACTCTCCTCAAACCATGATTGTTTTGTTTTTTCAGATTTAAACTCTTCTTTTTTTTGTCCTCGTATCTCCTATTTCTCTGTGAAAATTTTCCATTTTCTTAATGTTGTCCTTATGTATTTTCCTTTTTCAAGAACAATAGCTGGCTTCTTTGTACTTGATTTCCAAACAAAATGCAATAGCTTGGCTATTGCCATATTGAACTTAGCGCTACCTTAGCCTTCCTCATAAGAGATTATGGTGCATGTATTGCATACCACATCCATGACGACATGGATTGTCCCTCTTATCTCACCCCTGTCAAACTATAGGCCAGTTATTGCACTTTTTCTGGATCAGCAAACCATATCTTTCTTTTTTCTTCATCTTACTGAATTCAAGAATTTAAAGTTGCAGTTCCAAATTAGCATCCAGCTATTTATCATTTTCAGCCAGCTTTTCATTTCTCTGTTGATTTTTTCTCCATGTTTACACTTTGTTAGACTTGGTGTTTTATTTTGGACTTTCTTAATATGGGCCCTCCTTGTCTATTACCAGGCCTATGATGAAGCAGATTTAGAGCAGGATACACTTCAAGATGATTCGTTCAAGGACAGCGCTGAGATTATAAAGCGTCTGCGTGGGAACCTCGACATTTGGACATCAGACATGGAGGTAATATCTTAGTTTAAGCTAACATTTTAGTTTAAAGGGAAAAATTCTCCTATATTCCTTTGCCCTTTTAGTTATATGCCATTGGAACGTATCCCAATTACATGTAGCTTAGCATTTTGTGTTCTTGATTTTTGTTGTTAACTATGTGGAATGTGTATCATTATAAAATATACATGAACTTGAGGCTATGGGTTCAGTGGTAACAACATCTCTTAATGCAAAAGATTAATGTCTCTTAATGCGAAAGATTAATGCCATTCTACTGATTATATATTAAACTGATATTTAGAATCTCAATTACTCCTATACATTTGTGTAAACAAATATGAGCAAATTTGTTTTGCTGAAAATCTAGCAACTAGGCTATATTTGATGATATTTGTAGAAAGTTTTGATACCATCGTTAGTAGTATGTTTTTACTTATTGGATCTAGTTGTGTGTTGTTGCTGTCAATGATGACTGATATATGAAAACCACAACCTTTGTTGAACTGTTTGCAGGAGGGGGAAACTGAACAAGATCAGTGAAAGGATCAAACTTGATGCCGGAGTAGTACATTGATTTTAAAAATTAGCTGTTGATTCATAGAATACTGCTTTTTTGTTTTTCCAAAATGGAAACAAACTGAGATGAAGAGATCGCATAGAATTCGGCAGTTTTAAAATCAGTATATGAAGTGGGGTTATGAACGCACCTCCTCGTGTTAAAGCTTTTTTACCTTCAGCTTGTTTTCTCTTCCTGCATTTATAAGTTTGTAGTGCCCTTGTTTTCCTTTGTTAAATCTTTTTACCTTCAACAAGTGCCAGTCTAGAACTGGTTTTTCACCTTTAAATTTATGTCTTTACTTCAACAGCTTACCAAGTAATGCACCCTTCTCTAGTCATCTTCTCCTCCACCAGTTCGTCAATAGAATCACCCGTCCTCATTACCTCGATAGCTCTCCAAGCTTCCTTTGCAAAAAGATAATAAGAAAACAAGTGTTTCAATCCTTATGCCCTCAATCCTTTTAATCATACAGAATATCTATCATCTCATTACTGATTCAATCAGATAGGATTTGAGCTCGTCAATATGTTAAATCATAATAGACTTCCCAACTAAATGAATGCACTTATTATTCCACGCCTTTACTTTAGGCGTCTCCTTATCGAGAAGCAAGTTATGAGAAGTGGGGTCCTTGTAATGGGATGGCTTTGAAGCTTACTATCTTAATGCACCAAATGTTAGAATCTTATCTCATTTCATAAACCACAATTGAAGACAAAGTTTGAGTTTTTGGTGAGCGAGCGAGCAACTAAAGTAAGAATGACTAGGTAGATAGTCCATGGGTAGTAACAATGGAAAATATGAAGTATAATTTGTATCAAATTCCTTAAAATGACTTTCATTGAACATTACAAAGGAGGAATAACTAATGTGTTAAAATTACTCATTTTTCTTAATCACCACTTATAACCATAGGGTGAAGTTTGGTGAACCTAAAGGTTTCGAACAAATTATACTAAAATTGGAGGGTCAAAACTGTACAACACTATAACTATAACTATGATGATGACTTTAGTATATATATATATAAAGTATTTGATCTTTTTAAAGGAGTTTTATTCATTTCAAATGTTCTTTCCCTTAACACGTAAACTATAATCAGCTTAACACGTGCGTTTGAGTCATTGCTTTCCACCTAAATCTATACGGGTTCTAGGACTCGGTTAAAAACAAATTGATTTAATCGGAATCAATAAATAAAACTTTTCAATAATGACCCAACTTTTATTCGGTAGATAAAATTTAATGATCAAACTTTTATTCGTTATTTGTTAATTAACGATTAAATTTTTATTTGGTCACTAATTAGCTACCAATTTTAAAGTCGGTCATTAATTAACGACTGAATTTTTTTTACTTAAACTTTATTCGATCGTTAATTAGCGAACGACTTTAAAATGTGTCATTAATTAACAATTAAAATTTTATTAGGTTACTAATTAACAACTAAATATAATTTTGATAAATAACTGAATAAAAGTTTGGTCATTAAATTTTATCTCTTCCCTTCTCATTGATAGAAACAAAAGGGTGATACCCCATTATTAGGGTCCATCTTCTTCCTCTCATCTTGCATCGATAGTACCTTGTTGTAGCTAGGGTGAGTATTCAATTAAAATCTAATTAAACTGATTTTTTTTTCGAACTGACCAAATCGAATAAAAATTGAAGAAACCGAACTAATAAAATATCGGTTAATTTAGTGAGTTAATCAAATTTTGTTAATTATGGTCTAAAAATTTAGTTCGATTTAATAAAAATTAGATTTTGGTCTAAAAATTTAATTTATCTAAAAATTTATTTTATTTTATTTAATCGAATAAGAAATTTTAAAACCGAACCAGAATCAAATTAACTTATTTTCTTTTAGAAAAAATGAACCAATATTTTAAATTTGTTCAATTTGATCGATTTGTTTCATTTATCCAAACTTTTGTTCACCTTGCCAAGATTGAACATACAACACACTCTAAAGTCTGAATATCATATTGTGATCTTATGCTACTCTCTCGGGGAGGAGCCCCTAATGAGGACCCGGCGGTCCACGTTTATAGTGGTGAACACGCTTTCGGCATATAATATGATCTTGGGAAGTCTGGCATTAAATGAGTTTCATGCGGTTGTCTCCAAGATCAAGTTCCCAATAGATGATTTAGTCCGCAAAGTAAGAGGAGACCAACTAGTAGCACGTAGATGTTATGTTGATGTCATCAAAATTGAAGCACACAAAGCTCTTAAGATCTAGCAAGCAAGGGTGAATGCGATACATGATACACCCCTAGCCCCACTTCATGAGGAAAAAGAAGAAGTTCAGATCTGCCTGGATCAACTGGAAGCCACCACTTGGATAGCAGCTAAGCGGAAGTCAACAAACTGTTGAAGTAGGCCACATTCAGGAGGTGTAGTTCCATGCTGGACTAGCCAATGTGATGTTGGTATCCAAGCCTGAAAATAAATGACATATCTGCATTGATTTCTGAGACCTGGACAAGGCGTACCCCAAGGATTATTATCCTTTACCCTGCATCGATCAAATGGTGAATTCAACCTCCGGATACGAGTTAATATATGCATGCTAGACGCTTACTAAAGTTATCACCATGTGCCGCTCACTAGAGAGGATCAGAAAAAGTTTAAATTCATCACTGCCGACGGAACTTATTGTTATAATGTTATGTCGTTTGGATGAAAAAAATATAAGGACCACTTATCGACGACTCATGAACAAAATCTTCCAAGATCAAGTCAGAAGAAACATTGAGGTATATATTAACGACATCTTAATTAAATCCGGTTGATCAGTAGATCTGGTGGCAAATATTGATGAAACATGAAACACATTACAGATGTATAGACTCATGTTAAACCCCAATGAATGCTTATTTAGAGCCAAAGAGATCATTTCCTTAGCTATGTGGTGACCGAGCGAGGGATGAAGGTCAGTCCAAACAAAGTACAAGCCCTTCGTAATATGGTCCCATGCATCATGCAATTTGAAGGAAGTGCAATGGCTAATCGGACGAGTCACTGCGTTGTCCCGATTTATTTCAAGATCATCCAAACGAAGCTTTCCAATTTTTAAGATACTTCGTCGAGCCACCAAATTTTAATGGGATGCGGAGTGTGACATGGCCCTAAAGGAACTTAAAGAATATTTATCAAATCTGCCTATCCTTGCAAAGCATGTGGCTGAAGAAGCACTGTGGGTGTACTTATCTACTACTGAGGGGGCTATCAGATATGTCCTAGTGAGATAAGAGAATAATGAGCAATAGCTATTGTATATTTTAAGCTATTTATATTGGTGTTTTAAGGTTGCAAACATAATCCTACATTGAAAACACATGGAAAAGATTATGTGTTTATAAGAGAAAGATATCTCCATTGGTATGAGGCATTTTGGGTAGAGCCCAAGAGCAAAACCATGAGGGCTTAGACCCAAAGTGGACAATATCATGTCATTGTGGAGATATCTAAATTATTTTCGATCCTACAATTTATTGAAAGATGTTAAGTGTTGCTACACTGCTCTGGCAAATTTTGTAATTGAAATACAACACCTATAACCTAAAGAAACTTGAAGAATTTATGTGGATGGATCATCCACTTGACATGATAGTGGTGTGGGAATTCTCATGATATCACCCTAGGAAGACCGAGCATATAGGAGCATCTCGCATTTTGATACACTCGAATTCTCAGTTGGTAGCTCAAACGACTACGCATCAGGCGCTCCCAGCATGGTAAATCTTATCTTCATGCAAATGACTACTCATCAGGCGCGGAATAAAATTTTATCCTGCTCTGAGCACCCGGAGCCACTCCGAGTGTCCGGACCCTTGCAAATTTGATCCACAGCGCTGAAGAGGTTGAGGCGCCCCGAATGGCACCAAACTGGTCCGAGCGTCCGGAGTAGCTCTGGGCGCCCAAACTCCGGGAGCTCGGAATGGCTCCAGGCGCCCAGACTAGAGTCAACTTAAAGTTGACTTTCTGTCCGGGCTTCTTATCCGGTTTCACTCTCTTGGGTGATTTCGGTCATCCGGAATACAACTCATCCGAACCCATTTTTTGGCTTTTCGAGCAGTCTTTCACTCCGACTTCTCTTCCCTCGAAAACTCTGCGCACTTCCTTCTCGTCTGCTAACGTACTCTTCCATAACACCTTGTCCTTCCGATGTACCGAGTCTGTCGACTCTCTCTTGTGTCGTCCTTCTCGTTAGCTGCGTCTTTCACCCGACTTCCTATGCTTCTAAGTTCCCGCATACTTAGACACAATGCATCAAAAGATAACAGGATCTAACTTGACTTGACCTAACTTGACTTGGTTGATCACATCAAAACTACCACGGGGTACTTACATGTTCTACAGGAGGTTCATCAAGGTTCCTGTAGGAACCATTCCAGAGGTCGATTGCTCATTCGAAAAATATTGTTAGCCAGATATTTTTAGTCCACTTTACAAGTTGACTCAACAAAACTTGTGGCTGCCTACTTATCATGTCAAAAATACCAGAGTATTCCATACTATCCTATAGAACTTTTGAAGACCTTAATCGTTTCTTGCCCTTTCGAGCAATTAGTGATGGATATCATAGGGTCCAATGACGCCGATGTAGAAGAGATTTCTACTAGTCATCGTAGACTATTTCTCTAAATGGGTAGAGGCGGAAGCCTTAGCAAAAATTACATAGAAGATGGTCATCAAGTTACATCGGCAAAATATCATTTGCCAGTATGGAATCCCTTATAAACTCGTTTTAGATAATGGACAACATTTCCAAGGGCAAGGGATTCAAGAGTGGTACTCAAGCTATAATATTTTACAAGTTTCACTTTTATAGCATATTCTCAAAGTAATGGCCAAATAAAAGTTACCAATAGGGAGATCATCAGAGGTCTTAAAGTCAAGCTGGATCACGTGAGAGGAAGTTGGATAAACGAGCTTCCTAGTGTTTGTGGGCTTATCATACTACTTGTGAAAGTACAAGTATAACCTCTTTCCATCTCATTTATGGGGGAGAGACAGTAGTCCAGGTAGAGGTTGGCCAGGAGTTTCAGTGAAAGAAGAGAAAAAGTAAACGTCTGGTTGATGCCGTATTATCAAAGGATGAGACAAAATTACACTCAGCGAGTCATCCCCCGATTCTTTCAAGTTAAGGACTTGGTGTGGAAGAGAATCAAGCTAGTTAGAGATGTTAACAAACTGGAACATCAATGGGGCGAGCTGTACAAAGTTATCCAAAAGCTCACATCAGGGGCTTATTATCTCCAAGATGCCACAGGGAAAAATCTGGACCAACCGTGCAATGCTAATCATTTTCAACCCTATCGAGCTTGAGTGTATGTTTGTACTATATGTATATCTTGTTGAGTATTTGCACTTATTGAGAATGCATGCTAGCTTCACTCAAAGAGATATTGTCTCAGACTCTTATGCCTTAGGGTCAAGTTATAAGCTGGGTTACCCATGCCTAACGACCATCAGGTTGGATAAACTCCAAACTCTTGTGCCTTATGGCCAAGTTATAAGTGGGGTACTCCATGCCTAACGACCATTCGGTCAGATAAAAGTTCCAAACTCTTGGGCCTTAAGGTTAAGTTATAAGCGATGTTCCCCATGTCTAACAAGCATCCTGTCGGATAAACTCTAAACTCTTATACCTTATGGCCAAGTTATAAGTAAAGTTCCCAATACCTAACAACCATCTGATCAGATAAACTCCAAACTCTTGTGCCTTATGACCAAGTTATAAGTGGGATTCCTTGTGTCTAACGACCATCCAATCACATAAAAGTTTCAGACTCTTATGTATTAGGGCTAAGATATAAATGGAGTTTCCCATACCTAACAACCATCCAGTTAGATAAACTCTAGACTCTTGTGTCTTACGATCAAATTATAAGCGGGGTTCCCCATTCACAATGACCATCCAATCCGATATAAAATATCAGACTTTTGTGCCTCATGGACAAGTTATAAGCAGGATCCCCTGCGCCTAACGACCAGCTGGTCATATTTTGTCGTAGACTCTTGTGCCTAAGGGCTAATTTATAAGCGAGGTTCCCCACGCCTAATGACCATATGGTCATATGTTTATCTCAGGCATTCAGGCTTACATGCCAAAGACCTATTTATCAATGAGTTACAAGCTTGGTCCCACACACCTCTACAGGAATGGTACTCATCCCCCCTCTCGACATTCCTATTTGTTTGGGCCTACATTGTCTAGCCGCTTGCTCGGCAATCATACTTGTACTTAGCCGATTAGTCACTATTCACTCTTAGTTGATGGCTAGACATACAACTGCTTGGCCACCAAAATGACACTAGGTTACTCAGTTATTCGGGTAGCCTTAAGATAATTAGTCGCTCACTAGGTGTTAGTTGTGGATTCAACACTACAATACCTAGACGACGTTCACACCCTCACTAAGTTATTCATCTTGCATCTGAAAAAACTTAGCCATTTTCTCGTCGCATAAATACTTGATTGTTCATTCAACTTCAAAGACCCTCAGCCTGACCTTCATATACTTAGCTACTCTCTAGGTAATAAAATAGATTACCACGGGTTCAATCTTATTGAGATTGGTTGCTTAGCCATTAGTGGAGCTTGCCTACTCTTTTGGTGGTCATTCTTATAGGTTGGACAGGTAATCAGACTAATGGTGGATCGTTTGTTAAGTGCTAGAATTTCTATCTATTGGCTCATATCATCTTTGCAATTTCACCAATTAGCGTGAAAATTAAGAGGCTGAAAGAAACAGCAAGCGAAGTTCATTACATCTCTTGTTTCAAATCAAAAGGAGAAGTATTAAAACTGTACTAAGCAAAATCGAGGAAGGCATCGTCAGGGATGTCATCACAAATTTTCTGAAGGCTGGGGATCTTTGGCGGGAGCTCAGTAGTGAGATGACCATCCTCTTTTTGCTACTTGACCGCGCCTTCTGTGTCGAATCTAAAAATCTTCATTGTTCTTTAGCTCAAAAGCCTATTGAAGTCCCGGGATCGAAAGTATTACACTCTCTTGGCTTCCTAGCACTCGACCTCCCCAGCCTTATAACTTTTCAACTTGTCTTTGAGAGAATCCAGCTCAGCATATTTGGCCCTCAGCTCAACTATTTTACCCGCTAGCTTGGACTCATGGGTTAGGGTGAGCTTGTTAAGTTTGGAGGTTAAAGTCTTGGCCTCCATAGTCCTCTTATCTATATTGAATAGTGTGTGTTGCCTTTGCGCACTCTCCGACTTCAGCTTGGATCTTGATGTGGTAAGCAGAAGAATTAATCTCTCTAAAGCAGCCAGATTGGATTCATTCTTCTTCTCCTCCTCCTCCTCCTCTAAAAGCACTCCAACTCGACGTATAAGTTCTATTTTAGTAGCTAGCTCTATCATTAGAGTCCTCACCTCCGCCTGACTCTCTTCCAGCTCTTGGGGGGATGCGCCTGGGTCACCTCTAATGGTGTCATCTATTTCTCTACCTCACTACGAGCGCGAGTCAGTTTGACTAGGTGCTGGTTTATGCCTAACTTAACTATCCAGAACTGTCGAAGAAATGTTAGACTCCTAAGAAATGAAGAAAGTTCAACAACTAGCAACTTACCTTCGTCATCTATGGGCAAAGTGATCTATCGCCCCAATCGTCATCTATTTACTGAGAAGATCCACGCCTTCTTGCCATGCATCTGCCATCGGACCCCTTAGCTTTACGACTTTGATAGTCTCGGTGGCTTCTGGCTCGGAGATGGGAGCCTGTCATAGTGAAGGAAGTAGGATGGTAGTATCGAGCGTTCAACGAAGAGACCCTCTAGACGATTTAGGAAGGGGGCAGGGATGCTCTCACGATTAGTTTCAGTCGAAGGCTGTAGAGGTGCAGGAGAAGCGAGAGTCTGATTGTTCGATGAGAAACTGATCGAAGATTGACTAACAGCCCCAACGGTTGTTTGCACTGAGGTGTTGTGGGAAGGGGATTCTGGAACTTAAGTGCAAGAAGTCTCCTGGATTGAACGGGTACGACTATGAATGGAGGAGAAAGGAGCTTGATCAGCTGCTTTCACCATCATACATTTTTTGTACCTTTGCTAAAGAGGTATAGAGTCATTAAGGGACCCCGATAACACTGACAGGGGCATCATATAAGGACGGGGTGAGAGTAACTATTCAGTATTGGCAGTAGCATCCCTACCCGCTGATACGGTAGAAGAATTGGTCGATTAAGTATCACACAGTCCCAACCCAATTTCTGCCCAGTAGTTTTGCTTTTCTTCAGTAAGCTTGATAGACTCACCAAGGGTAACTTTCTACATAGTCTTAGTTATAAAGAAAAGAAAAAGACCTCAGTTAGAAAAAAAAATATAAATTTAGATCAAAATCCCTTACCGAATGAGTTGGTTATCCCAGCCTTAATTGGACTTAGGTCGAACATATACAATATGCCCTCTTGAAGTAGAATATTAATGTTAAACTTCAACTCGGTCAATGTGTTGGCAATCATTACAAACGTGGACTCTGCTTGAAAGTCCCTGAGTTCGGGTAGTGGCGACATATCGATCAACCATCCGATCGGCCAAGAAATACGAGAGACGAGCTTAATAAAAATATAATGAGTTTCTAATCCTTATTGGATAAAGGCATCTTATCAAAAAAAAATTATCTTCATTTGGGCTTGATAGATGAAAACCCTTGCATCGGATTTCTTAGGGTAGTAGAAATAATAAAATATATGAGAATTGAGGGAATTGATTTACAATCAGAAAAGAATTACGACCCCACAAAGTAGTCGGATAGAATTGGGGGATAACTGTTGAAGAGGGATCCGAAAATAACAAGAAACTTCATAAAAGAAAGGGTGAATGGTAAAGTGAAAATCACCCATAAATTGATCTTTGAACAAAGTAAGAAAAACTTGGGGGAGACAAATGGGGTTGATCGTTGGTGTTGGGGATGGTGATTCTATAATCCTTGGGGACCTCAAAGGTTAACATAATTTGGTCCAAATCACCACCATTGATGTCAAAAAGGGTAGAGGTGTACTAGAGGGTAGGGATATGCAGAGGAGTTTCTTGTGTCATTTCTAAGCATAAAGGAAGAGAAAGAAAAAGCACAAGCAAGGCAAATAGGAGTAAATCCAGGGGATTTACGAAGTGAAAGAGACGAAGGGGGAGGGAAAATCATCGACGCTAAAAGAAGGAAAAAAGTTGAAGGAAATGAGACGAAGGTGGGCCTCGTGTTGAAAATTTAAAACCTTAAAAGTCCTAGTCCCATTAACGCATCGTCGTCTGATGCAGAAGAATGGATGGATGGATGAGATCACATCCATTGAAGCCCAAGAACCAGCTATCGTTTCGAATCTTGACAGTCATCTGTCGCTTCAAATATACTTCTTTTTTCATGTGTTAGCCACGTGGCGAAAGAGCATTGGTATCATTTATTAAGGATATGATGAAGTCGTATTACTATAGATACCCGTGTGTGTCTTACCGCACATTTATGACATGTAAAACACCCCTTTTCTAGATGAAAGTATGACAATTTAGAGTACAAACAATAAAATGACATTAACCTTGGCATAACATCCGATCGAAGATGGCAAAAGGCAATGAAGTACAAGAGTCTAATCAGTCAGGTTTGTGGCTTCCTTCGACTAGATTTGAAGGAGAGGTTTGTAATATAGCGACTGAGGTATGACCCTCAAACGAATAGTAAAGTCAAGTTTACTAGTTGGCATGTAGGTCAAAGTCAAAGAAAGGTCAACTTAAGCATCTAGGTTCGTAGCTAGCTCCTGAAGTCCAATCATAATAATGAGACAACCCCTTAGAAAGAGTAGTGGCGTGGTTCCCGGAAGCCTAATCAGATGACGCCGAGCAGACATTTGTAGTGACCACAAAACCAAACATATGTAGCCAAGCATCCCAATTCCTCTGTTGAGCACACGAGAAGTTTCTCTTGATAGTATCGGTCAGATGATGCTGATCGGATGTTCTATAGGTCCAACGGGCCTCACATAGTGTTATAGGTTCGATCACACATGGTGTAGAACAGACTCCCTGAGCCTTCAAGTGACTAAGACTTATCGAGTAGTTAAGTCATCAAACATTACTTTAAGATTGCTAAAAGTCCTATCTCCCCACAAAGACCTCACACACACTCAGCCTTCTGAAGCCGATCAGATCTGGTGGTACACTAGATCCGATCAGACTCCAATAAAGTTGACTCCACCAAAGGAACATCACTGGGGGCCCATTAAGGCCTCAAATCTCTTGGAGGCCTATTCAGATTCACATTCTTCATTTACGGGCCTGCAAGGCCTTCTCTTAAGCGACACATGTTCACTACTAAAGGATATCAACTAAAGGTTTGTTAATTTATTTGGTTTATTAGTCTATTGTCTCATTTAATGCAACAAAGAAGTTTATCAAAAAAATCTCTAAAATGTATCTTTGCAACCTATATTGGATACATTCCTATCATCCCTATGATAGAGTTGGCAGGTACCCTTTAGGCATGGGGTAAGAAATATTACATGAGGTGTTACATTATCATGATGAGATGCCTCGTTACATGGGCCAAGGACAAAGGTATTATATAAGGGGTCCATTCTCCATGTGCAGGAAAGCTCTCTAACATTTCACTATTCATCAACACTATTTTCATAGTTACTCAGATATAGCCTCAAACTAACTTGAGCGTCAGAGTGACTGTGCTGGGGATCCATCCCTGGCCGTCTACTGACATTTCCATCTTCCCTTGTCTCATGTGACATGGAAGGCTAGCTTAAAACTTTGGGCTCCCCCACTTCGAGATCCTCCTACAGTCAGCACACCATCCATCTCACCACTATACATTTATCAATTTCAAATAGGAACAATTAGTGTCAAGGTCACTAGTGCTCGTTAAAAGAGTATAAAAATCTGTCTTACATTCCTCACCTAAGGATTTATAGGTTGAATAAATTGACTGTACTAGCTAGGCTTATTGGGTGAAAGAAAGTGACAATATATATAAGTTACATGAGAGGCTCATTGGGGAACAAATGAGTGGTCAAGCGACACAAACATTTCAGGTGGAACGTATAAGCAAAGTAATTTTTTAAATTTGTTTAGGGGTGTAAACGTTAAAAGAATTATGTGTGAAAGAGATATGCTGTTATAATTGTTGGATCTCGTGGTTGTTTTGATGTAGTCAACCAAGTTAGGTTAGGTCCTATTTTGTTTTAATCCCTGTGCCTAAGTGTGCAGGAGTTTAGGAACGCAGGAAGTCGAGCGAAAGACGTAGCTAGAGAGATGGATGGCACGGGAAGGGAGCCGACGGGATCGGTGCATCCGAAGGACGAAAGAGCTATGGAATAGTACACGGGTGAACGAGAAGAACGTACGCGACGTTCGAGAGACGAGAAGTCAGAGCAGAAGCCTGTTCGAGGAGAAGACCAAAAATTGGGTTCGGGTGAGCCATATTTCGGCTGGCTACAATCACCCAAATGAATGGAGCAGCGGAAGAACCAAAGGAAAGCTAGAGCAATTTATACCCTACAGGTGGAGGGCACCCTCCATGAGGTATGGGAGGCGCCCTCCAACTTTCAAACTTTCATAAAATTAGTTGGTTTGTCATATTATTCTGCTCTTAACAATTTGAGCGACCGAATGAAGGTTTCAATAACTAATTTCTCATTATTCAACATTTTCTGTAATCAATAAACAATTTAACTGCAATTGATTTTAAATTGATTATGCTAACAAACTTGATGCAGTATATCTGTTCTGTCAGTGGATTGTTTTTCTTTGATTTTAGTTTTTTTATTCATGAAATAATATCTAATGTAATATGCACATGCTATATAGTATATACTATACTGTTGCCAAGCTTTTACTTTGTACACAATTCTTCCTATAGGAGTATATAAAACTGTGTTAATTAGAGCTTAAGCTCTCAGTGAAAGTTAATGTGATACCTGGCCCAAAACCTATAAACATAGAGCTCGAAGAACTCATTCTTCTAGGTCTACTGAAAGTTCCTTCCTGCATTATAGTGGGAACAATAAAGACAAGCCACACATTGTTGAAAAGATTTTATGTTGATGCCATGAAGATAGCTGACAAAATAAACAGATATCTAGATGTTTTTTTTCAGCATTTATTATCTAGTTGACAGTTTCATAGCTTTTGATGTTTTAATTTGGTATAAGCTTTGGTTAAATATTTTTTTCATTATATATTGAAATATGTTGATAGAATATAATTTGGTGGTTCTATTGAAGGTTGCTACTGAAGGTTGGAGCAAATATCTTTTGTCGCTTGAAGCAAATGCCTTTTGTCGTTTAAAGCACATGTCTTTTGTCATTTGGAGCACATGCCTTTTAATGTTTTTTTGATGGAGAAAACTTGTTATTGAAGGTTGTATATATTTTGGAGATTGAAGAAAATATTGTGTTTGTGTTATAGTGTGGAGTTAAACGTTATATGTTATGAATGTTTTGAAATGAAATACAAATTGTATGTATTGATTTGGTAATCCAATTTATATTTATGTGTTATGGAAATAAATTAAGTTTGTTAAATGAAATTTGAATATTGTCAATTGATTTAATTTGAACATTTGATTTGGAATTCTACAGGTATAATAGAAAATAGAATTTTTCTTTTGTAAAATTGGTAATTCAATAATAGCAGCGGTTTTAATCGTTCCTATAACTAGACCTCTAGAACCGGTTATAACTGCTTCTAAAGGGAAATTTTCTAGATTGAAAAATTCTATAGAGGCGGTCATTAACTGCTTCTATAGGTATCCATCAGGATCAGTCATTAACCACTTCTATAGGTATCCATCAGGATCGGTCATTAACCACTTCTATAGGTACCCATTAGAATCGGCTCTTAGTCATGAACCACCGGTCAGTTTTACTACATCTGTTGGCTTTAGCGTCGCCAACATCCGTAACGATTTTTAACCGGTGCAACATATTTAGCAGCGGTTGAAAACCGTTGCTATAGGTGTCTTAAAACCGCTTCTAAAAGTTTATTTTTTTTGTAGTGGAGTCAAGTCAAGGTTACAAGAAAAGTTATCCCTAGAGTTGACCTTGAGAAGACTAACATGACAAAGACTTCAAAGAAACCTAGGAAAATTTTGATAAAGGTATCTAGGAAAGTTATTCATAGTGAACACCTAGTACACCCAACGAGCTCCAATAAGTAGTGAGTTCCCAAGAGTGTGATTCCTTCGCACTAGATGAGTTTTAGAGCATGTCAATCTTAATTGGAATGATAGTTAATTCAACATGATAACGGTGGTAATGTAGGATATTTTTAAGGTATTGTGATATTTTGAAAATAAAATTTTAAATCTTATTTTTGAGGATTTTCTAGTATGTAAATTAAAAATTAAGGTCTTAAGTTGATCAAAATTGGTACAATAGTATTGGTGCAGAAAGCACCAGACGATTGAACCTAAGTTTTAATTATGATAAAGGGTTTAAAGTTAAGGTTTCTTGTTGTCTAATAAGTTGAACTAAGTTTGTAGGAAAGTCCTAAGTTGTCTTAAACAAAAGTCCTAGTGGATTCTAGGCAGGTGGAAAGTCCTAGCTGTAGTTAGGCATCAAAGTCCTGGTTCGAGGGACTGGGCAAAGCCTTAGCGGATCGAGTACGTTGGGTGAAATCCTAGTATCGAGGACACTAGGTGAAAATCCTGGGGGCCGTGGGCACCAGGTGGAAGACTGGATGGGTCAGGATTGGACGTTCAGCATGAAGTTCTAACGTCTCGGACGCTAGGCAAAAGTCC
>JBBMJZ010068316.1:0-23868 GCA_037833815.1 Zingiber zerumbet
GAACAAAAACTATAACCTGGTGGGGATGGTGAACCCAAGAAGAGATCGCAACCATTTACGGCCGGATCGCGGCCACAATCCGGCCGTAATTTTATATGGTCCATCCCCTGATCTACAAAAATAGGGACAGGAGATCCCTGCTCCTCAAAGACAGGCATGTGTAAATAGACAAAATCAATTAAATTCCTAATAGAAGTTCGATTCTGTCTGAGATATCAATTCCTAATTGGAATGGGATTCAATTTAAGATTTTAATTGAGATTGATTATAATTTGATTGGAGATTTTTCCTTACTGATAAAAAAAAATTAAGTTTAAAGAAATTATAATATACAACATTGTTCTGTGAGAAACAAATAATGCACATCTGTCTTAAGATAGATCTACCAATCTAAGCCAAGCCCTGTGAGACTAAGAAAAGGTTTACTTCAGTGTGGCAGCTGCTAGCTCTACTTCCATCAGGGTACCGAGCTTTCATCAAGTGTCGTGAGTATTTGCGGCATCGACATGCCACCGGATACCACAATCTCTGCAATTATGCATTGAAGATTAATAGGGATGAGTTCTGAGTTCTTACATAGAGAATAATAATGGAAGATCAGGTGAAAACGGAGAGATGTAGCGTACCAATTCCTTCGCTCACTGAGAGATTTGGTCGTATGACGTCTTTCGAATTGACTAGAAAAACGTCGCCGATGTACAAATGGTTTGTTGGAACATAGACACAATAGAGTTCCTCTTCGCCATTGTAAGTCTGTGGTACAATTAAGCAACTGAGGTGATGTCGAAGAGAAATTTATGAATGGTAATGGGAGATTCATAAGATTCTTGTGACATGAAAAAGTTTACACATGATTCTGAAGCAACATCTAAGGTATTTCAAACTGACAAAACTACAAGTTGAGAGTCTGTTCATAAACAAAGATTGATATTTGGTACTCCTATCTTTCCGCAAATAGAACTGCGACATTTCGCTTAGTGGATGTGCAGTCTTATTCTACCTTTCATCCCGTGCCTCTACTCCTACCATCTATGTTCGCGCATTCAACCTCATTTTTTTCTTACTGTTTTTTTATAAGACAATAAATCAGTAAGAATGATGAGTCTCAACTATGATAGATTTTCATCAATGCCATCTGATTTATAGTGCTATCACTGATAAATAGACCAAAAATGATCTGACCTTTAGATGAAATAGCAGAAATCTAATTTAGTAATATCTGATTTGACCAAAAGTCAATCAGCAAAGAAACAAATATGTGATGATGACCTCCATATACACATGTTGAAGAACAATAGGTATTAGCATCACCTGAAACAAGTTATTTATCCCAATTATCAGGGGTTGGCTATTATAAACGGGGTGACTAGAATTCTGCCATTTTCAAATTATTGAGACATCAATTCGTTTTTCATAAAATATTTCTAGCAGTCACATGTCTCGAGATATAGTGTCAAATCAAAATGACAACAGGATGAAGAGTTATATGGTAAAGCTCCTAAGAAGTTGAAAACCATGCTAGATCAATGCATGCAGCAAAAAACCAAAGCACAAAAAAAGCCCCAGGTGAACATGTGCATGGACTATCTAAAACAAATTTATATAAAAAAGAATTTAATAATTGCAATGAACCTGAAGAAGAACCGTTGAAGTGATAAATCCAAAGGCATGTTCACCGACACGAGGATGCCTAATAATGACCACTTCCTTAAAGGCTTGCTTATTCTGGTCTGGAATGAGAGAACATGAGCTATGCATGCACAGACAACCATTGATAGAGAACCCATCAAAAAAAATTACCAGGTGATACAGCAGAACTAATTTGCTTTGAGGCATTATAAATATGTCGAATGAATGGCATGCGCTTGATAAACCACTCTCCCAAGCTGAGGACAGATGCCCCCAACCATGATGACATGAATAGTCCAACAAGGAAGATGAATGTTATTGAAGTCACAAAACCAAGCCCTATATTGGAAAAAAAAAATGATTCAAGGTCTGACCAAATGATGAATTAAGACAACACAAGTAAGATCATTAAAGTTAACAGATAATCATTGCAGCACAATCTTCATCCAAGGTGGTCTGAAATGTTGTTCAGTTATATGATGTACAAAGAAAAATCATTCTCATTCTTGAATCTTGATAATGGCTAATCACATGTTCAATGGTACCTTGATAAACTAAATTTGACATATAAGTAGGCCAATATTCTTGGAAGATAAAGCAAAAGATCCTCTGAGAAAATCAATTCTCATGCCAAAGATGTAATCCTGAGTAGAACATTTATTTGTGAATAAAAAGCATTGATAAAATGTGCTGATAGATGGATCTTGCATGTTTTTTGATAATGGATACAGGAAAGGAATATTCTAGAGGATAAGCAAAAAATTCTCTAATAAAAACAATTTTCATACCGAATATGTTAATCCCGAGTTGAGCATAGATTGGTGAAAAAAAACCATCAACAAAATGAATAAACCACCAGGTGATGTAGAAGGTGATTGCAATAGGAAACAGAATGACACTGCAAAATAAACAATTGTAATTATACTTCAGGAATTAAGACTTCATCTAAATGAACTTGAAAGATCCAGTTTAAATAAAACACATAGCAAACTAACCGTATGCATGACTTATATCCAGATCAGAGGTTTAAAATGAGATCAATTTCATTCATATAGCAAAGTTATGAACAATAAATTGTTGATACAAAAAAAAGCTTTGGCTCCACTAAGTGCATTTTTCAAGCATAAATGGTTATCCATGATTATTTAAAACCTATTGTAAAAAAAAAGTAAGCATCATCAGAGACTGTGGCACAGGATATGCAGTGGCAGAGGACACGGTTCTTCAACGTGTGAGTTGAAATTGAACAAATTTTGTTCTCTCACTCAAGAACAAACATCCTACATCCTTATACATCTATGAAATTGAAATTATAAGTAAGCATAAATTCTTGAACAGGTTATGTTCCAGCTTTTCGGTAAGTCAATTTGAAACTTGACCTTTTTCACAAAAAACATAGCACCCCTAGGAGCAGCCACAAAGTAACTTCATTCAGATTTTAAGAATATCTGCACGGGTACAAGGCTTAAATAGAACAGAAAGATTGTACCCAAATGACTAAGGACTTGTGGACTTAGCCAGAAACTAAATCCAATTATTAAACTAAGATCTCCATAAACAGTTGTGAACAAGTGTCACTACTATGTCATCAAGGGAGGGAGCATCTTTTGGAACTATAGAAAGATGACTCCTGGGAGGGAGAGAAGATTCCGCTCTCTCAAATTTCTAGAAAGTAGAAAATAAATACCAATTTCAATATATTCATCCTAACAATACTAACCTTTCAAATTTAGTGCATTGCCAGCATGTAAATCACAAAGTATAAGAAAGCAAGAAACACAAAATATGAAGAATCTAGACAACCATCACGAGAGATTAATCTGATATCTTATTGATGCTTGTCATGCAATAAATAATTCCTCAATTTACACTAGTAGTAGTTTGATGTTGTTTAGGATTTTATTTTATTTCTGTTATTTTAAATAAAAGGCTCTCTAATTATGAGGGAAGAGTCTTATTTAAAATCTATAGTAGGGGTTAGGATCCTATGTATATTGGGGTATCTTTAGCTTAATAATATTTCCGTCTTCCTAAGCTGTTTCCTGAGTTGTGAGGTCAGACCTTTTTTAGCGACACGATGAGTTCATGATATGTCAAAGTGTTTCAATTGATCAAACTAAGACAATGTAAGAAAAAAACAAACATATAAATCCAGAAGATCATGCAGAAAGTAGAGGACAAGTAATCAGTTACTTGCAAAGAGCCACAAAAATTTAAGATAACATACACAAGCTTACCATCCAGTAATGAACTTCTTTGATGCCCAACTTCGGATTACTTTATAAAATGCCTACAAGCACAAATCAAATTACTCAAGTTTGTTTCCT
Source organism: Zingiber zerumbet (assembly GCA_037833815.1). Taxonomy (NCBI): domain Eukaryota; kingdom Viridiplantae; phylum Streptophyta; class Magnoliopsida; order Zingiberales; family Zingiberaceae; genus Zingiber; species Zingiber zerumbet. Next base: position 3,957 of record JBBMJZ010068316.1, read on the forward strand.
TAATACCAGTGTCAAGAAGTAAAAGGATTGTGGAGGTTTTGGTGATCTCTCATGGAAAAAAAAAAATGTATAAATAATAGTAATAATAAAAGGTCTACCAATGTTTTGTTTCTGATTCTTAAAACCATCTTCCGATAATTCAAGATAATAAGCAGTTGCTGATATCACATAGATTACAACCGCAGGCACGGATTTTACTGCAGGTACAGGATCTAATAGTTTGATTTCGAAGTGAATATCAATGATACCGAGAATAAAAACATAACATCCTTGCAGCTAGATATACGAAGTTACACAGTCTGCGGGAATTGATTTTGATATGACGAGAAACGCAATCTGAGTAATCAAGTTACATGTTCTTGATAAGATTCAATACCACTCGACGTTTCCTATCTAAGCATAATTATCTCCATTAAATCTGAAGGAGCGTTTTTTTTATAGCTTATTCTAATTTGATTAAACACTTAATGAAAAAGTAACTCCAGGAAGACAAACCAGTCCAAAGAAACAAGATGGATCCGAATAATCCGTATAACAAATCGTCAGGGATATAAGCAGCCGTGCTAGAAAATGATCGATAAAATAGAAGTATTAGATCGACCAAAAAAAAAAAAAAAAACCTAAATTGGGAAGGGGAGGAGGCATACGAACTGTGAAGGAGGGGAATAACCAACGGAAATAACATACCTAAATCCGGAAACGGAGGAGGGACTGACCTTTCTACTTGAGCTAGGGACGTCGGCGGAGGCCGAGGAGAAAGAGGCGGCAGCGGCGGACAAGGAAGCCTTGCCATCGTGATCGTCTTCGGATTCCACTGGTCGCTCGGCAACGGGGATGAGAAGCTCGCGATCTCTGTCTCTGCTCGCCATCAAGTTCGCCGACTTGTCGTCGACCGTCACCTGTGAATTTCCCTTCCTCGACGGTTTGAAGATTTGTCAGTGCTATCGCGAGAACGTAACGTTTCGGCCGTTACGAGGGGAGAGAAAAAAAATCTTTTTATTTCTAATTTTTTTTATAGAGAGAGAAAAAAAAACTTCATAAATAATAAATCCCACCGCCGTTCTTCACCCTTTGCCGTTTCCGTCTCGCTCTCTCCATCGATCGATCTGCTTTGTAGCGGTAGGGTTTTGCGGCGTCGACTCCGATCCCGTCGCCGCGCGGATGGCTGCTCGCTTCCTCACTTCGCTGCTGCTTGCTCTCCTCCTCCTCCTCCTCGCGGCCTCTGCCTCTGCCGATGGTGGCCGCCGCGGCCTCCACGCCTACGTGCCGTCCAGGAAGCGCGCGGTCCGCGGCGCGACTGGGGTGGACTGCCGCGCGATGGCGTCGAGGGCCGATTGCCTCGGGAAGTCGGAGTGGTGCCGGTGGTGCCGCAGCGACGCCCTCGACGACATGTGCTTCGTATCCGCCGAGGCCTGGCGCCTCCCCGGCCAGATCTTCTCCTGCGAGGCCCCCAGTTCCTGACGATCCGCTTCATCCTTCCATTTCAATCTCCATCTACGGTACTTCGATCGATCTGCCTTATCGTTGAGTATAAATCGAATCTTTGTTGTGTAAGATTTCTTCGTTCATCAAAAGATCGCCGCTTGAGTGTTCGTTGATCCTGTGGATGTCAGTGTGGGCATGATCAATGCTGGATCTGGTATAGCAAATGCAAGATTTGAGTTGATTAGAGTGCGAAGCAACTTAGTTTTCTCGATTGGAGCACATACATTCGGACATCACGATGTTCGCACATAGAAATCGAAAAATAAACAAATAAAATCATTGTTCTAGAAAGGGGTTCCAAGAAGTTTAACTGTTTTTAATTGTTTTTTATCTTTGATTTGGTGAAATTGTTTCCAAATTTTTGTTTCTGGTTTACATATATAAAACGAAGGCACGAAATATTTATTATCCATCACTCACACACAAATATTTTTCACGTCGAATATACTTGATTTTTCTATGAGAAAAATATTATATATTTTTTTTAAATTAAGACCTCATTCCATATCTTCATCATCGCACTATTCCAAAGGTGCAACTAAAGATAGAGACATGCTAACTATGGCTCCGACCTTAATTCACACAATTGGACTGTACCCGACATGTGACCCAATATCTCAATCACCTTAATTGTAGGGTTGGGTTGGTCCGACATGTGACTTGGATCTTAATTCACGCACTTGGGTTGTGCCTGACATGTTACCCACTATCTTAGTCATCTTAATCGAAGTGTTGGGTTGGTCAGACATGTGACTTGGACCTTAATTCACACACTTGGGTTGTGGCCGACATGTGACCCAGTATCTCAATCACTTTAATCGAAGTGTTGGGTTGGCCCGACATGTGACTTGGTATTTCAATCATTTTGCACGATATCCTAATAACTAATCCCATGTTTTTTCCACTCCAGTAGAGAAATTATACTTTAGTTTAGATTTTTATATCTAAAACTTTTTATGTCTAAAAAAAATAAAAGTAATTGGGTAAATCAGTGTATTAAGGATTTGAAGTAAAAAAAATATATATATGAGAGCATGGGAACAAATTTTTTGTGACAGGGGGATTTAGACAATTTACCTCCTAATAATATATGATGTGTTAGGCATTACTTAGATTTATATCATGATCGGTATATTTAAAATTTGATTTTTTATAGCCTCGTAATGTAGCAGTTAGTCCTTTCAAATTGTTAATTAACTATTTATTTATAAATTTTGTTTAGTGGCAGGGTGTAGCTAGGTGAAGCTTTGGGGTGTGACCGCACCCCCTGAAATATGAGGGAAAAAATATACATAGTGAAGAAAAATTAAAAAAAAACACTTAATTATAAAATTTTATGGACTTTTATAAAAAATTTAATGAAAATATTTTTTTCTTCTCTCCCATGATCCCCCTCCATCTCTCTCTTTTTTTTTTTTTTAATTTTTCTTCTTTTATTTTTTCCTTATTTTTTCTCTCTCATCGTATTTTTTTCCTCCTCTAATCAGCTTCTTATTTTTTTTTCCTAACCCTAATTTTATTCTCAAAATTCTTCGTCGCATGTCGTTGTCATTACCACACACATTATTGTCACTACATGATATTATTACCAGCGCCACCCAACGCCACTATTGTTTGCTACTAATGTTGTCGTCGTCGCTACACCAACACTTCACAACAAACACCTTTTGATTGAAGTGAGTTTTCTTATTTCCTCTTTTTCATTACAGATATAAGTATTGAAAAAATATATAGTGTCAATTTTTTATATTCATGTTTATTTATTTACTATTAATTTTATTATTATTTTTGAATGACTAGAAAAAGATAGTCATTAAATTAAGTGATCGTGTCTAAAATATTATACTAATGACAAATTAGGTGAAATAGCAATGCCCAAGTATTTTAAGAAAATATGAGATATACTTAATTCAAATAGGACATCCCCTCCACTTCATCCGATCCTCCCTCCTCTATCTCTTTCACCTAAATGATTCTTTGACTTTGAGTCATAGATAAGCTATGAGGATTCACAGATCATTATTTTAACTAAAATCAAAGGCTAAACTTAATTTTTTTTAAATTTAAGTTTATTTTTAACTTCTTAAATTTGAAATTTAGATTTTTAGAGGATAAAAATTGATGTACACTAATATTTAGAATTTTTATAAAATCGTCTCTCCTTATCTGAAATCGTTTAGTGGAATGATAACCCCAACGCTTTATCACTAATATAATTTTTTTTATAATGCTAGAGATGATCAATCTAATTTTATAGAAGTTTTCTACCACCACTAAAAAAAAATCAAAATATAATCACAAAGCATCTACCACCACTAAAATAAATCAAAATATACTCACCAAGCTCATCTAAACGGTCGACGTTCAACTAGTTGGACTCCTAGATATCCGTAGCTCGTGCAGGGTCTAATATTCATCTCGATACGAATTTGATGTACTTATTTATTGTCATCATTACATTACTTTGGAAAAAAATAGTTTGTTGATGGTGAATTGATTTATAAAGCAATTTGCAAAATTATTTTATCAAAGAGAAAAAAAAAATCCGAATATGTTTCAAATCTTTAATTTATAAATTAATAGATCATTTTTAAAATTTATTTATTTATAAGGATTTTAAATTTTAATGGTAAAATGTTAAGCTCTGGCTCGTATGCACCCATTTATTTACTTTCAGACACCAGCGTTCCTCACTGGAACATACACGTTCCTCGCCTTCTGCACTGCTCCTCAAACCCTAAAACCCCTTGTCGTAATAGAGCTGCTACAGCCGGACCCCTACCGGAGATGCCCGGGCGGCCGTCGGATCCTGGAGCAGAAGCAATAGTGCCGATATCGCTGGAGTCCCGACAGCCGGCTGTGCTGTCCCTACGCCACGGTGTTTCCGCCCCGGTATTCCGCGTCTACATTTCTTGGTCCCGTGGCAGTCTTCTCCATGTAGCCTGTCTCCGCCAGCCTTCTCTGGAACCTGACGGCGCTGGAGACGATGAGGAGGAAGGTGGGAAAGTGGTGGAGGTAAGGCTTGGAACGGGTGATGGCGGAATCAGTGAGGCTCAGATGCGAAGGATCGCGTATGGCTCCGTCCCTCCCTTTGTGGAGCTCCAGAGCTGGAAGAATTCGCTCACTGCTCTGTCCATGATGTCATCCTCTTCGTTCCGCACGGAAAAGTAAGCTTTTTCCTGAAAGTGATTCTTCTTAATTGAGTAGATTTATAGCGGTCAGATTGTCTGGTGCAAGTATAGAAGCCTGAACTAAATTAGTGCTCTTTGTGTTGTTCATATTAAGGTAATTGCTCAAGTTTTACGCAAAATTTAGCGATTTGATTCTGCATGATTCAAAAGCTTATAATGTCTAATGCAACACTACTCTTTATCTGAAGTCGATTACTTTGTTAAATTGGAGGTGCATCTTTTTTACTTAAACTTTCAATCATAAAAAAGTATATGATGTTGCCTGGAGAATTTATTTGCTTCTAGACTACGTATACACCATAAGAGAAGAAAAGAATGGAGAAGTAAGTGATTAAGATAGAGTAAGAGAAGCGAATGATCTGGATTTATTTCACTGTTGATGGAAATTAGCAAAGTAACACTTACCTGATGGAATTAGCAAGGGGTATTGCTTTTTGTAGTGTTAAGGTCATTACACAGTGTGGAATAAGTTTCACAAGGACTTTGTTATTTGAGCAAGGAAGATATAGTTTTCTTGTCTTGTTTTCTTTTGGTACCTACATGAGTTGGAATAATATGGAAGATAAGTTTTTTGTCACGTTCTTAATGTTTAACTCAGGTGGCAGTATATTTTAGAGTACAGTAGAAAAGTAAATGAGCTTCTCAAAACTCATCAGATTCCGCCCGACAATGTGATTGAGGATCCAAGGATAATTGTGAAGGTGATTTGCTATTGTATTTCTTAGCCTCATCCTCATCTGTTTTTGACTGATAACCTGACAGAATATGCATGATAATCTGTCTTGCCATTAACTACTCTACATTTTAGTGAGTTCACTAGATGGAAGTTGTTTCCTTTCAGCTTCTTAAGGAGCCCTCCAGTTTGAGAGCTGCTTGGGAACTGATGGAGATATTTTTTATTGATAAACAATCACTATCATGGCTTCCAGAGCGCCTTGTGGATTGGTTAGAGGTAAATAGACTTCTTTCACCACTCTTCTATCTTGTGAATCTAACATTATTTGTAACTCTTCTGGCTTTTCTTTACCTAGGAGTATGATAGCCTTGTGACCAGGACTGACCTCACAGTTTATTCAAAGCTAGTGGCTATGCAAAAGAAACTTGTCGATTTCAAGGTTTGATTTGTGAAAATAGTTTCACCCTTAATTTCAATGACTCTGCGCTTATATTATAAACATATTTGAATGATTTGATATGCATTTTTTTAGAAGTATGTTTGGAATTTGTTTCCATTGATGATTAAACATGTAACCATATTAAGATAGAAATAAAATTTGTATGGTTCATGTTGAACAAAATTTGCATCTGAATATCATGATTTTTAAAAAATTATGATCTATAATTTTTATAGTTGTATTCAGGATTTTTATAGTTGTAATTGATTTTAATATGAGAAGTTGGTTTGCCATGTACCAAGATCCTAAACTGAGTTTATTTTACAGGGAAGAGAATGGACTAGGTAGAAGCCTTGTTTGCCTAGTTTCTATGATTTAGATGAGATTTATCAGGAGTTGACAGGATTTTGAACTCTGTCTGTGTACATAATGGTCTTCTTACAGCAATAATAATGAGCGTTTAAGCTAGCTTAATCAAACCTTTGTTTATCTCTTACCTTATTTCAATAAGATCAAGGTGCTTATTGAAGCAATGCCCAAGATCCTGAATCCTCTGTGTCTAAGAGGAGCTATCCTCACCCTTGGTATCTGGTACTGTGCCCCTAATATAAAATTAAAACTGTATTACTGCATGCATCTGTAGAATAAAGAGATATGGCCCTCTTTCATAGATTCTCTAGATTTTTCAGACCTGAACCAATTTAGTTTAATGAAATTGTATTTCAGACCTGAACTAATTTTTATATTGAGGGATCTAATTTATCTGCATCACCCTTCTTTTGCTTTGACAGATTCATCACCTCATCATCATGGCATTAGTTCATTATTCCAGAAAATTTTGTGCTCTCATTGTTCTTCTGAAATAAACTTTATAATTTATTGCCGAATTGTCTTTCTGTGTGTTCCCATTATCTGTATAGCTCACAGCAGTTTTTTGCACACCTGTTTTTATTTCCACAATTAACATGCACCTGCGCCCTTCAGTCTTCATTTGCGGTGTATTATTTTGAACATAATGTACTGTAATTCCTCACCCATGTGATTCTCGTGTTAACTTTAGGATGCTATTTTAAAGTTATGTTTCATCCATATATTGTTTCAATGCTACTCAGGTTATTGAAGATAATCCTGATTATTGGGAAGCAATGTCATCAGCCCTTGCAGTTGGTTGGCTTGATGCTGTGGTAAATCTCTAAAGTTTCACTGCAATTGTTCTTGTCGTTTAGGGATATCATTGCATGCCATTGAATTGCTTAATCATTTAGAGAGCTAACTTTCTTGTTTTGCAGGCAAAATTACTGAGACTGCATGGCTCTTACCAATTGGATCAGCTTGATGACCGTGAGGTTGGTGAACATCCCATCAAAAAAATTTAATATTCCTTTTAATGTGAACCTTTTCTCCTAAAATATTATGTTAATGCTTGTATTTTGTTCTACTTGGAATTGACTTTTTATGCACAGTATTTGGTGAGCAAAATCTGTTTGGCAAGGCTGTGGATAATCTGTTAGATAGCTCCGTTAATCTGCTTTCATGGATCATTGTTGTGAACTCTACAGGAGCACCAAAAGATCTAGGGGATTAGGCATTCTCATTTTTTGAAAAAGAAACACTGCCACATTGTTCTAAGAATGTTATTCTATCTTATTATTGCTATACAATATTTTATTATTAAGATGATGATGTTGTAATTTTTTATGTTGTCTTTCACCAATTTAATATAGGAACTTTTACATAATTATCCTCATTTGATATCATTTTGAGATATCAAGGTATCATTTGTGACTTTTCTGATGACCAGACTGAAAATGGGTTAGTAGAGGCTGTTGCTGTTCTCATCTTAGCAATGCCACGCTTGTGCCCTGACTTATCTTCTGAAAAGATAGGTCAATGCTATGATACTAAACCAGATTTTATCAAGGTATGGGAGTTAGTTTTGTCTATTAGTTTGCCTTATTTTAAGAGTTTTTAATTCAATTTCAGTTCAGGCTTGGGAAAAATGGCGCGGCCAGGTCAGTAAACTAGAACGGAGTGCATATTGGGTACAGTGTAGCCATCATCAAACTCGGGAAGGCCTCCAGAAGTTGTTAAAGATTTTGCTGGGCAACATAAACAATCTTACATCTGCAACTTGTCACTGGATGGAGCTTCTTATCTCTCATTTACTTTATACAAGACCATTCATAATGGTCAGCTAATATTATATATATATATATATCTGATGCTTTGTCCTTTTTTCACCTGCTTTGATTTAGTTTTCCTTCCAAAAATGAATGTTACAAATCAGCATGCACTACTTTTTGATGCTAGCTTAGCAAGGCTGCATTTTAACTTCTCATGTCTGTGGAGTTGAAAAGTTCTTTCTCGTCATATATTCAGTTGGACACATTTTTTGAACTTGCCATTTTTGTTTAGGTTTAATGATAGTAAAGATAGTCACTAGTTTGCAAGATGTTAATGACCATGTAATCAAAATCTTTAATCACAGTTGCAAGCTCTAAGTATAAACTCAATTGTTGTTTATTGTTTGGCTAGTGGAAAATGTCTAGCAGACGACTAGTCAGTTGATGAACCTCATGGAAATCTCTTTGTTGCTTGTCTATTCTCATGTTGTGATTTTTTCTTTCAAGCCTCTACTGTTTTATCTGTACATCCTGGGAATTTATTTACATTTCTCAGGGTTTAGAAGGCCTGAACAACTTGGCTCAAAAATGTCAGCAGTTGAAGCCTACTGCTGAGTATAATGGTCTTATGAGTCTTCTGATGGGTATCCTTCAAGAGAGCCCCGAGGTGAAGTTAATTCTTGGAACCTTCTTTTTTAATTTGCAACATGAACAAATTACAATTATTTCTCCTTTTTCTTGTCCTTGAAGGCTGTGTTAGCAGAATGCTCCAGAACATATGGTCCTTGGTAAGCTGCATTAGATTTGAAAGATGCTGGAGTGTTTTTCTTTCACATATTCTTCTTGACAGCTAGATTGAAGATGCTTATTTTTATAAATGAAACATGAATCTCTTGACAGGATGGTTGCCCATGGAACAGAGTTGTTGGCAGCTGGCAGTGATTATGCTGACATACAATTGCATGAAGAGAGATACAACCTGGGAAGTATCAGCATTGAGGAACTCCATTGGCTTGTATATGCCCAAGTCCTTTCGTCTCATCCCTTGACGTGGCAAGTGAGTTCAGAATTTCTTTCCATTTTGAGACGATCCCAGTTGTTCACCCACTTGATTTAGTATAACAATGATTAAGGGTGTAACGATGATAACTATAAGGGTAATATTTACACTTTTAATTTATATTAAATGAGGTTAAGTAAGCCATATGATGAACTGAAATGGTGATTATTATTTTTATTATATTGTTGTTGAAAAAAATGAGATTGCATGCAATAGGAATGTACATATGATTTCCCCTAAAGTAAAATGCTTCTTCAGAAATAAGATGGAAATAGGTAGTGCAATCCTAAAGTTTGTTTGTAGTTCATAGAGTTAAGAATACTCTTCTTTTTAGCAGCTTATAAAGATCATGAACATTTTATATTAACTGCATCAGTTACAAATTTATCTATGGTCATTGTCTGAGCTGGAAATTTGTGAAGCCAGATCTAAGTCCTTTTATGACATCTGAAAGAGATGAAGGTATCAAATCCCTGTGGTTTTATTAGCTTGCTTTGAATCTAAAGCTGGGCTTTTAAACACTGTTTATGTCACATATTTAAGTTTTCTTCATTTTGAATTTCACTTCTGAATGATGCACTGAAAGAAGAGGTACTCACATGATGTCATCCTACCATTTTGTTTCCGAGCATTGACCAATCAGTTAGCACCAAAATGACTAGTTTCATGCTACCATGGCTTGGAAAACAAAGGCAAACTATAAATCATTGCTACCAAATTATTGATATGGACCCACTTGTTTTGATCCTGTATAATTAGAATAATATCATACGTTGCAATGGTACCTTTCTAAATGCAATATTGTCCTTGGTCTGATAACCAGCTTGGCTATGTGATTTGTCTTAGTTGTCTGTTTATATTCCATGATCAACAATCTTCTTTTTATGCAGATTGTTATTGTTCTTGCCAGTAGCTTTAACTTCTTATGTTTAACATGTCAGTCTCCGTTACCTTGAGTCTTTCTATGGCAGATTGCATCCACATATCTAGCACAATGCCCAAAGCAAGGATTAGGGCTGTTAGAGTTTTTATTGTATAAGCAGCCTCTTCAGCACCATCAAGGGATTTTTAAAGTAATTATTCTCTCCTATGTTTTATTTCTTTTCTAATGCTTAGAATTAATAGTTTTAGTTTTACATTTATTTATTCATTGTTATGCTTGGGTCTTTTGTTGATTGTGACATAAAAGAGTAAATTATGTTGCCGGTAATTCAGTGACAAGAAAGAGTAAGTCGTAGCCTTATAGTCGCTGGAGTTATGAAGCAAAATATAGAGCCTTGACAAGCACTGCTTATGAGATGTGAATGGAGACTTCTACAGATGATCTAACATTTGCAAGTTAACCAGTAGACATGCATTGTTAAAATTTAATTTCTATTTATGTTGCAATGTAATCCATTGTTCCTCGAATGTATTAAAGAAATTGGGTTCATTAGGGATGCTATGTCTTGAAGATCAGCACATCATGCTTCTTTGGATGAACAGATTAGAAGCCTTCGCTAAACCTCTTAGTTGGACTCAGTTTTTTTACTTTGTAGGTCAAATTGAGCATGATTGAAATCTATATTTCAGTTTTAGTTAAGATTGTTCCAATATATAGTTTTAATTCCTATATCACTCTAATATTTCCTCTCAATTTTTCTCGTAACTCTAATGAACTGTTTGTACTTCTGACCAGAATCTTGATCTGAGTCGTTCCTATGATCTTGATAACATCAGTGCAAGTATTATGAAGGTACTTGTAGCCTTTGACTGTATTGATGCTTTATGTCATTGGGTTAACTGATATGGTATTCCATTTTATTAATTCCTCTTTTGCTTGAAAGATTGCTGGTATGCACCATTGGAAGCATGGTAGGAAAGGATTTGGAATTTACTGGCTTCAACTAGCCCGTGATGAAGTTCGTCTCAACAGAATTGCTCAACAGCTTTTTGAATTCATTGGGAGGTCACTGTCTGATGATAGCTTCCAGGTTTTCCTTGACTATGTATACAAAATAGCATGTTTACCTATCAAATGACCTAATTGGGTAAATGATTTGACTTTCTTGCTAACAGCAATGGGAGGGATTAATCGAACTGCTAGGCACACGAGTAGGAAGTTCAGGAGGGCTGGAGTTTCTTCATAAGTATCACTTCGAATTTATCAACTATACTAATCATATTGTAGTCTATGCTTGATGATGATCTGTATTATAGATTACCTATTGAACAATTTCTATTTTCTCTTTTAAAATTCTTTTTGCACAATAGATACCGGGACTTGAAGAGATTACTTAAGCAGGTGGAAGATGGAAGAGCAGTGAATGCTGCTCGGCTTGCTGCTGAATCACTTGTACAGGTGCTTTTACATTATTATAATTTTTACAAATATGATTTTACATAACTCTGTTGAGGAACTACAGAAAGGTTATTGGCTTGATAATCATCACATTTTTGACATGTGATATAGAGAAACTTAAAATAAAAATGAATCGGCAAAATGTATTTTTTGGAATACTGCAATTGCAGTTTGTAACAGCTAATTGCTATAGCGGATGTTGGATTATTTTTCCCTGCAATTTATTCTCTAGCTTAACTAAATTTTAGTATATATGAATGAAAAAGTAACAGTAAGGTTTGGATATTTCTTTTTTGTCAAGTGGAATACATTGCAATGTTGGATGCTGATTAATCATGTCTTCCCGAAAATTCATGTCTCAACTTGATATGATATTTTTTGCTGTTTAGCACCAATTCTCCCCACCAAATGCTAAATGAGACTCGTAGCACTACATTACAAATTGTAAAATCATTAAACCTCCAAAAATAGGATTTAAAAATGGACATCTTTTAACTTCCTACATACTAGCTCAAATGTCGAATCTGGAATATGGATTTCAGTATCTATCATATTCCACCCTTCTTGGTATAAACATGGACACAGAAGCAGTGTTATTCCAAGCAATATTGTGTACCGACGCTATCTTTTTGTCCATTCTAAGTAGATTTTTAGCAAATGTGAAATCATAAAGCTTTAGTTTCACATGGTTGCAATGGTTAACTGTCCATTCTAAGTATTCTGGTTGTGTAATCGACATCTGATTAAACATATTATATGGTTGCTCATCATTGTGACGACAGTGGACTGGAAATTTCCTGCTTTAACTTCTTATTCACCATGTTCACTTTACTCTTGTGCAGCTGATGAAAAGTCCATCCACTCCACAACAATTCTGGCTTCCCCTTTTGTACGATTCGGTATGTCCATGCCCATAAACCTGCTACACAATCACTAATAGTTTTCGTATTAGACTAGACTATTGCAAGTATTATGACTTGTCAATCATTATATTCCTTTCAAATTTGGAATCATGTTTGACATATTGGTCGGAATGGTATTAAACATCGCAATGTAGGATTATCAAAAACAGTGTTTCCACGCGAACTCTATCAGGGAAATGTATTTATAGAAATGTAAATGTTAAAATGACAACCTTTTATGCAAACCATTTAATGTAGGTTACAAACTCAGAATACTTATTTAAACTGATTCGAGATTGTGGGAGGACCATCTTTGATGGCAGTTCGCCCATGTTCCAAATGCAGATTTGAATGAATCAATCAATTGATTTCTGATTGAAATGCAGGTTAGCCTGTTAAACTGGAAGGCCCAACCACTGTTGAAGGTCTCAGAAACGAATCTGTTGCTGAATAAGTTGCAAGATCTCTCCATGGCAAAGATGTGCCCTGGTTTTGTCGATTCCAACTTGCCGTCTCATGCTCTTAGTTCTGTCAGATTAGCCCTGGCCAAGAATCTCGGGCGTGCTATTCTTGAAGAATGCTGAGGCTTTTCGACGTACCACAACAAGGTGAGATGTCTGCATGCCTGCCGAGTGCGAGTTGCATCCCTCTTTTCAGAGATTTGCATCCTCACTGCATGCCATTTTGGATTATTTCTAATTTTTTTTGAAGTTTTTGTTCGAATAATTAGTAAATCCAATCTAGTTGCTGAAATTGTTCTCTAACTAAATTCCTTTCATTGGCAGGAGGACAACTCATTGCAAAAGTTTCAACGGTGCCAAATTAGTGATCATTTGAAGCTCGTGCGTCTACCAACGACGGCTTTGTTCTTAAGCAATGTCAAGTATGGTTTGTTCAATGCAATCATTAATTAACTTGACCAAATTTGATTTGGAAAATTAATTTAAAAGTCAGAAGGTAGACCAACCAGTTCTGGATAATCTGATAAGGCACCGCATTCGATTATATTTATTATAATTCTTAATTAAACAAAAAAATGTCTAGGTACTTTGGCATGCGAAGCTGGAGCATCTTCTGGTCGGTTTGGCATTAGGCTGTTTGCCCATCCGTCCCAGTCAATCAAATTCTAATAATAAGAGGAAGGGCCAACACTCAGTGGAACACGAGTAAACGTGATATTGTCCTCTCAGGATGTGGAACACAAGTAAACGTGATATCGGTCTCTCGGGATGTAAGTTGGCTAGTGTATCATGTTATTGTTATGAGATTTAGGGTTAAATCTTAATAACCTGCCCTCTTACTATTCAAGGTTAAGGTTAGTAGTTACACGTAATTTATTTCTCCCTCATTTATATGAGGACGAACTGATGGAGGAGATCAGATTATCTGGTCCGTACTCCCTGGTCCTTTCTTAATTCTTTTTATAATTTGCACAGTGAATTGCAGTTGGAATCTAGTTAAAATTATCTGTGATTTTTTTTAGATTTACTTTTTCACTTAGATTATAATTTGGGTCAAGACAGACAGGCGGTCGGAGGTCGTCAGCAGTGGGCGGGCCGTCCTTGTTCAAAGCCATATAGTTTGTCCAACCGCCGGCATCCTTCGATCGTCTATCTCGATCCAAACTATAATCTAGATAGGAAAGTGAGTTCAGATGAGATTGTAGTTAATTTTAATTGGATTTTGGTCCTGATCCAATATGTAAATTATGGAAGAGACCCTGAGAACATCAAGGATTATAGATCAGAGGATCTGGACTCTTGAGGGAGACATTGAGGGCGAGTAAATTATTTTTTTACCATTACGAGGAAACGGGATATTCTTTTATTTTATTTTATTATTTCCAGTCTTTCACAATCTCTTATTAAATGGATTCCTAAAAGCCTGCATCATTTTAAACAAATATCTAGTTCGAGTTGGCATTCAAATTGACTAATCATTTTGATGGTTTACATCAACTTGCCTGTCTTCCCAACTAATGACAAGGATTAGTGGAATTTTCTTCATATTTTTCTCATAACATTCATAAGTAATTATTAAGACGCGTCGACCGAGTCACCCGGCGGCAAGAAATATACGTGGGGCCCACATCTGCTGCTGCATGTCCGTGGATTTTTCGCTGGTTGTGAAGTTCTTCCCTGTTTTGGTCGAGACAGGCGTTTTAGTTAGCGCGGTCGCTCTCCCCTCGTCCAAAATACTCCGGTTGTACCTGACGCACCACATCGTACTGAGAACGAGGGATCCAATCCATCGCTTCCTTATTTTGGGTTCCACGAGTTTATCGTATCTCTAACGTGGGTCGATTTTGGGGTTGGCCCGTAGAAAAGTATCGCCGATCGCTGCCGCATCCGCTTTGGCGTCACGTGACGCGCAGGCGCCAATCGAGAAAACAATATCTATATATGCGCAGCGAAAGGAGCCTTCTCGAGAAGAGGGAAAGGTCGAACTGTGAGAACGAAAGAGAGAGGAGGCAGACGAATGAGTGGAATGGACGATCGGATCCTCGAGCACGAGAGGCTCCAAATGGAACAGATAAGGCAGCTCGATATGGAGGAGCTCCAGGTCGAGGAGGTCGATGGCAGCTCCTCCGATGACGACGATGACCCCCGCTTAATCAGGTTGGGTTTGATTTTCGGCTTGCAACCTCGATCTGGGGTTTCGATGATGGTTACGGGTGCATGATGCAAAATGTTGTCGGGATTAGGGATTTCCTCGCTTCTTGAGTTATTGTTGTTCGAATCGCGGCTCACGTGAACCGGAGAAAAGCAACCCTAATTTGATTGCTATGGACAACTTTTTCGAGTTATTTTTGAATTTAAATTGTTATGAGTAAGAGAAGGTTTACCCGCGACTACGACAAAGTTTAGTGGGGCGTAGGATGTTCTGGATACCAGATTTTACGAATTGCAGCGAAGTTAAACCTCGATTGGCAAAGGCGAACTTATTGAACTATTTGACTCACTTTCCCTGCTTATTTAAGGCTCTTTCGTGCTTCAGATAGTCAAAATATATGACTTTGGCCTTCATTTGCCTTTCCAGTTATATTCTCCAGTTTCTGATACTTGTCTGCGTTCAATAAGCATGGAAGTTTACTCTTTTTTGTTCATACGATGGACAAGTGGTCAAAAATCAATTGAATAAATCATCTGTCCAGTCCGACATGAGGCTGTCAGCTGATATATCAAACGATTATCTAACGAGGTGGTCTTTGATTTTGGTTTGGTGGCAGTGGTGGTGGAGGCGCTAGTTCGCTTGGTGGATTCACCTACAATACATGTTTGGCTTCATTGCATTCATATCTTGGCGGTAATATATTCTTTACTGAATATTGTCCTTACAAATTGTGTCTCTGGGCTTTACTAGTTTAAAGCTTCTTTTTTCCATATCTGTGGCAGAGGTTGACAGTACTCATGCTCGACTGTCATTTTTGGAGGGTGGCACAGTCTTGAACCTTCCAATGTTCTATACTGAAGGTGGGTACAGTTACTAATAGAATTATAGTTTTGCTGGAATCCTTCACCATCTTAAAATTGCCTGCTTAAGATTTGTTTCTGGTTTGTTTGTTTTGTTTCCAAGTTGAGGTTGAAAGTTATTGCCATTGTTTCTGTCTTACATTTAAGTACTTGCTTTGTCAACTCCACTTTTCTTAAAAAAAAGCCTCACTCTTCTTTGTTATTCTTTCTCCGTTTTACTTCTTAATTGAAGTCTAAAAATTGGCCAATCAGTCAACGCATCTGTTGATCAACTGATTCCGGCCAATCTCTAGAGTATAGTCAATTAACTGATTGAGTTCAGATGACCTGTGAAAAAATGCCGGTGCGGATCTGGTAATAGTGTACTGGAAAATTTAAAGCCATGGAGAATAATCATTTTATTCCCAAATCTTCTCTCTGAATTTAGTTCACAAATCAGAATTGGGAGCACTATGTAATAACTTGGCAGAATTTTGTAGAAAGTGCCATGTTAATCTTTTATTCTGTAATCCTTGCTTCATCATTTGTGAGAGAAAAATTGTGAAATTTTGGCCTAAGTATTATCTTGTTAGCAAGTTAATTCTTTCAAACTATAGAATTTTCCATGCTTGACACTACATGACTGGCAATAGAAGACTGTGTGCTAACAGGTTTTCAGAAATTAAAAATTTTGCAGTTGTATTTTGCTCCCTGTCAATGTATTTGATGCTCTTTGATGATGGCAGCTCAAGAATGATTAGGCTGAAGTCTTTCTTAGAGTTCACTTTTTTCCTTTCTAAAATGTCCTTTTTGCTCTAGGTTGGAATTTTACTGAGCATAGGGTAAGTTATGCTATATTGAATTATATTTTAACAAAATTTTGATCCATCAGGAGTTGTTTTGTTTCCTGAAGCAACAATTCCTCTTAGAGTCCTTGAACGGCGATTTATAGCTGCTGTGGAAAGAGCTCTTACACAATCTAATGCACCGTGCACAATAGGTGTGGTATGTTAATTCCTCTTTTCCCCCCTTTTTACTCGTACTGTTCTCTCAGGCATTGAGTAATGGGTATGTAGCACTTGTTTTCAGGTTAGAGTTCATGTGCATCCAGAAGATGGGAAACTTGTCTTTGCTTCAACTGGCACTACAGCCGAGGTGCATATTTAATTATGGCTGCAAATACAATGTATTCTCACATTTCCTTC
This sequence comes from Zingiber zerumbet, assembly GCA_037833815.1. Lineage (NCBI taxonomy): Eukaryota > Viridiplantae > Streptophyta > Magnoliopsida > Zingiberales > Zingiberaceae > Zingiber > Zingiber zerumbet. The sequence goes on from JBBMJZ010068316.1 coordinate 20,831, forward strand.
TGGACTATTTATGCAACACGACATTTTTCCAGCTAATTTTAATATCCAGATCCATTTATGCCTTGAGAACATATCTGATGATTGGTTCAAACACTCATTGGGAAAAAAAAAACAGAATGCAACTTAAGCCCAATTATTTGATCTCAATGTATAACAACTTAAACGAGCTGTAAATATTGGTTTGATTCTTGATTAGTTTTTGGAATTACTCATATGAGGCCAAATCACCAACTCATGGGAACATTCTGTATTTGATGGATCTAGGGATATACCCATATTGTAAACTAGTTTTGTTATTTTTAGTTAGTTAAACTGGTTGAAGGTTGCTTATCTTGAAAAAGATGTCTGTTAAGGCCATTCATCTGAATTAGATTTGTTTCGAGTCACTGCTTCATCCCTGTTTGGTTTAAAATTATGATTGTGTTAAGAAGTTTGGAAGAGGCGGGAATATAGTATGTGAAGGAGTTTGACTGCAGAAGGGAAGACAAGAGAGATTGATCTTCAAGAAAATTTCTTTTCCTCTCTATTGTTTGAATAATTTATGGTTACTTCTTGGGTATTTCCTAGCACGATGACAATTTTAACATACTAGTGATATGTGGCACACATCGATATATTTCCTTGAGCATGATGGATTGGTTTGAGTAATTATGTATTGAACCTTTCAGGATGCTTTACATGCATGTGCATCATGGGTATCCAACTTTATGGTTATTTAAAATCTAATTGCTGAAGAGGTCAAATTTCTTATAGCTCTCCATAATAAAATTTGTTTAAACTCATTAATGTTGAACTATATCAGGTTGTCTAACAGTTAGTGCCAAATGTTTTTGCTTGCAATCTAGGTCATATGAATCCTTTTCCCCTAGTTTGTTGAAATAACATATTCATGTTGGCGCTTGAAGTTAGAACTTCAAAGGTAATGTCGCAGTTTGCCTTGCTGCTCCTCTTAGATCTTAATTGGCAGTTTTAAATTTTATAATTGCCCCTTTCCATTTCTTTCTAAATTAAATATCAAGTGTCGTTCATATTTTACTTAATTTATTAGTCCCTTTGGTTAAATTTGGTGTGTTCCCGGACTACCTCTGCATTGAAGTTGTCCACAATTTAATAATATCACATACACTGTTTATATGATTTTCTAGATAAGACAATACCGCAGATTAGACAATGGTTCATTGAATGTAGTTGCTCGTGGTCAACAACGTTTTCGGTTGAGGCGACAATGGATAGATGATGATGGAGCAGTGAGTTTCAGTTACATTCATTGCAATTTAGCTGTGGTTTATAGATGACTGATGTTAGATTTTTCCTTTGACAGGCATGTGGAGAGGTCCAAATTGTTGAGGAAGATGCTCCTCTTAGAACACCAAATGTAGCATTTGCCCAAGTAGCTTCAATTAGTAACTTTCATAGAGGCAGTTTTACATGTGTTACACCTTCACGTATCTCTCCTGCCAAACGCCAAGGATTTGATGGGGCAGAAAATAGCTGGGACTGCGGATCTTATGGAAGCATCACTAGTGATCGTTCAACTGACATGAAATTATTGGTTTCTACAAGTGATTCTGGTGATTCTGGTGATTCTGCAGATCTTGATGAACCATCGAGTGATGAGGAGTTCATGCATGGGCAAGATAGAAAGATGAAGAAATCCCTTTCAAAAATATTGGGCGGACTAGCCAAATCTCAGAAATTTGGATCTGAGCATTCTCCAGGAAAGACATCTGATGATTGTGAAAAATGGGAAAGAAAATTGGTAGTCAACAAATCAAAATGGCAATCTCCTGCCCCATTATCCTTTCTACCTTTCTGGATGTACCAAATGTATGACTCATATTCTCTTGCTCATAGAGCGGCAGGTAAAAATATGGTCACAATTAGAATAATATGCACTATACATAGCATGAAAAGATTAAATTCGTTACTGATTTTAGCCTGGATATTGTGGTACTTTTTCCCATTTATTTGATTGTGTTTCTTTCATACTATTTTATGATTCTCTTCAGATGCCATATGGCATGAATCTTGCTTGGAAGTGAGTATTGTCTTAGATATGGTACCTGAGTTAGTACATCTGTTCTAGTTTAGTGTTTATACGTGATGAACTACAATCCTATTATATTCAAGGAACCTTGATAGCATTTTGCAGTCCTGCCATGATAATTTAGACAGTTTTTTCAATAAAATATCTCAAAAATATCTTGTCAAGTTTCTCTCTTTCATGTTGATTCTTTGTATAAATAAAAGGCTGGTTAGCACAATACTTGAAGTTGGGTTTGGTGAAGGTTAATGCCCTATGCTTTCTTTTTCTTCTTTGATACTTCAAAGAATTGGGGTCATTGGATCTCTATATATAAGGTTTGTTTCAAGGTTTAAAATTTTGTTCCAAGCTGGTCTGGCCTCCAGATGAAATGAAACTGTATTGGTACCTTGTCTTCAGGGTCTACACATGGTGTCGGCCACCAAAGAGGAAGAGGGAACAATGAAAGAGGAATAAAAGGAAAGAAGTGTATCTGGAGTTCAAACCTTGTATCCTCATGAACAAGTGGACTCAAGTGAGGTTGCTGAGCTATGAGGCGGAGATTGAGCCTTGTGCCTTTGTGGATGGGCAGAACAGTGTAGGTGGGCAGTGTTGAGGCAGAGGTGATGGGAGGGAGGTGCTGCTAAGGTAAAGATTGACAATGATTGACAGAGACAATTAAAGCAGAGGATGACAGAGATTGGCAGTGAGATTTGAGGTGGAGATTGATAGAGATTAGCAGTGAGAGGTTGAGGAGGTGGCACCTGCATCGGTGTTTGTTGGAAGTTATTTGCTAGGTCTTGGCTACATACTGAGAATTTTGTGAGTTTCAAGGCTTCTTATGTTCCGGTTGGCAGGCTGACTGAAAAGTTTCATTCATGCCTACTGGCTTGAAATGAAATTAAAACCCTCATTTTTTTAATAATACGAACAGTGTGTTTATAGAGAGCAAGGGAATATTCCATGACAACTTTGTTGCTTCTTTTTTGAATGATTGGGCTATTTCATCAATCTG
>JBBMJZ010068410.1:0-23863 GCA_037833815.1 Zingiber zerumbet
TTAACATCTTTATTTTTTCATATTTATTTTAATATTAATATTCATTATTTATAAATTTTATTATCGATTCCTTTATCTTTATTCTTATTTTATATTAAATAAATATAATTTTAATTTTTTAAACATAATTTAAATTATTATTATTTAAAATAAATAATAATATTATTTTTAAATATATTTATTACATAAAATAATTTTTATTATTTTATGAGTGTCATTTATTTAAAATTAAAATAATGTCTGTATGCACACATCAGTCAAATTAAAATACGTTCATGGCATGTGTTATATGGGTATTATAACACCTACACATATTAAGTTTAACACCAATTGAATATTATAACATCCAACAAATTCCTCTGGAAGCCCTAAAGTATCATCTTTCTTATGCAAGTTATCTACAAACACACTGAGAGCCCCTTTAGTTCCCCACGTAATTCATTTCCTCCTAAATTCCCTTGAGTCAAGTTGCTTCTCCTCAAAGTTGTCTCCAGGATTATGATACCGTCAGTGGCGTAGCCAGGATTTTCGTTCAAGAGGGACAATTTTCAAAAATTCATGAAAGGAGAAAGGAATAACTTATAGCTTTTAGAAGATCATTGCTTTGGAGAAAAATAGAAAAGATAAATAGAGAGGAAGGAACTTTACTTTCTTCTTTAGCAACCTTAACCAGTTTCGATAAACTCAGCAATGACATAAAGAGAGCAAGGCAAGACCAAAACATGACTATTTTAGAGTGCCAACAAAATCCTAAAAAACATGAGAAGATGAGGGGCTGAGGGCTGCTTGATCCTGTTGCTGGAAGAGGACAGCAATTGATACTACATTTCTTGCTTGCTGGAAGAGAAAGGAGAAGAAAAGAGAGTTCTTGTGCTTTAGAAGTTGAGAGGAAAAATTTATAGTTTACTAATGTTGGAAAAGAAAAGGAGAAGAAGCAAATAGGAAAAAAGAGGAAGAAAAAAAAATAAAAGGAATGGGCAAAGGGGTGGCATATGGTATAGTGGGGCTGCAACATGCATAGGGAGAAGAGGGAGAGAAAAAATAAAAGGTTTCATCAAAAATATTCTAATTATTTTTAAATCGTTTGAACTCATTTAAGTATTAAACTTGGTTCAGTCATAACTCAACTTCAAATCAATCTCGATTTGAACCAACATAATTCTTATCTTCATACATACCCGTTGAATTTAGTTCAATCTCGATTCAATTTTAATTTAGCTTACTTACTCCATGCTCTAAAATTTAGTTCATCCATTTATTATTATATTTTATTTTTAGAATTCAATACTTAATATTTTAAATCACAATATTTCCTCGTAGAAGTGGTACCATTAGATAACTTAGCTCATGGACTTTCCAACTATGCAATCAATTTTAGTTTTTGACACTAAATGGTGAAGAATCGACTACTCAAAGTGACGACGAGGACTTTAAAATATATATATTATTTTTTAATAAAATGTGAGAGGGGGCGGTCGCACCTCCTCTCCTTAAGGTGGTTACGCCCCTGGATACCGCGGTAGGATATCCAAATTGTCATCTAAATATCCATAGTTTAATCCCTAGTTATAGCATATTTGTAGGAATTTTTCCTCCAAATGGAGGACACAACTAAATGATGCTGGGCTTCTAGGCTAACTGCCGTGTGTGATTCCCAATTTACTCTGATGATCAATAGAAAACTTTCATAGAATCAAATCAGTTATCTCCAGAGATAATTAATAAAACTAATTAGAATTATTATTTCTCCTCAAACTCACCAAAAGCTAACTTTAACTTGGCTAGGTGGGTATTCAGGATACTGAATTGATAATATTTCGTTATTTGTTCTCGTGGTTCCTTGGTTGCTTAGAGATGCCTTCTTTATAGTCCTTTGATTGCTTCATGATGCATGACATGACATGACATAGACATGATGATAACTTTACCTTTTGGAGTAAAGTGATATTATTCTTCTAAATGATTGGGCGTCATTGATATTACAGTAAAATATATATAGATAAATTATAAAGAATATTTTACTCTAATATAATGATTTTTTATATAGAAAGATTAGATACCCAATGAATCATTTTATACTCGTTAAAATTAATCCCAAGATCTATTAAAACAAATACTCATACAGATATTAGCTACACCAACCTATAGGGGCACCCGATAACTTCAATTTTAAGACCACCTGCATGCATGTGTTCTAAATTGTCTTTCTACATAGTTATCAATTATGTCAATCCACATCACTGATAACTTCTAAGTTGTCTTTTAATTTATTTACACTATAAAAATTATAGCAAATAGCGACGAAAATATTTTATCGCTAAAGACGAATTGCGACAAATTACCGGCGGAATAAATACTGTCGTTTAGATATCAGTCGTTGATAACTAGGCGATGAATATTAAAATATCCGTTGCAAAGCTTAGTGACGAATATTTAATATCCATCTCTAAACATAGCGATAGATATTTTCATTTCCGTCGTTGATAGCCGAACGGAATAGAATTTCCGCTGAACTATAGCAACGAATATTTTTAAACATCCATCACTATTAGCGATGGAAATTAAAAAATCTGTCACTAATTGCAAAGTAGAAGAGTGTCAGCGCTCGATATGGAAAGTGTCGATTGCCTACATTTTGCGATGGATATTTTAAATATTTGTCGCTATTTGCGACAGATATTTTAAATATTCATCGCTATTTGCGATAGATATTTAAAATAACCATCTCTATTAGCGATGGATATTTAAAATAATCGTCGCTAATATCGGTTGCTAATGTTCACAACGCCACAGCTGCTGATTACCATTTTTTCTATTTTCTCTATTTACATTTAAATCTAATCTACTACAATTATCATAATCGATGGTTTTCACAATAAACTCATCACAATAAAACTCATAACAAACTCATTACACATTACAAATTGCAACTTAACAAATTTACTACACATCACAAATTACATTCCAACAATCCATATGAACTAAAATACACAATCAATACATAAAATACTAAATACAAACACAAGTCCAAATCTAATAAATAAAAATCCATAATAGATATATACGATGCTACTTGGTGACCAACTGGGATAAAACTGTATATGTTTAATAATTAAAAAGAAGCTAAAGTATTGAAATAATTACTAAATACTGTATTATTTACCAGTCACCAACAACTCGTAAAATAGTCTGGTCACCACGTGGTCTCTATGTTAGCTGCATGATTATATATATGCAAAATCATAGTATAAGTTATACACATTTGTTATAATATTATCTTCCAACTAGAGAGATGGAAAAAAAATCCATTGGTATATATGTAAAATCACAGTATAATAATTTTTAATCACCTGATGTTATTTTGAATCAACTAAATTAACATTTTCTAAGTTATCATCGCTAGACTCTATTGGTACATCAACCTCCTCACTGCTAGACATCTCTCCATCATCTATTTCCTTATTTGTGGTATTAATATCTACAAGTAATTGTGATGTTGATTGTATTTCTGAATCAACTGAGTATATCTCGACTTCTTTATTTTGATATGCATCATGGTTTTGTACAGTTATGGTGTTTGACATTTCTATGGTTGATCGAGGTTTTATTTGACACACTGCTAACCATTCACTAGGTCTTCTTCTCTTTGTTGGACTCTCAAGATAGAATACTTGACTAGCTTGTACTGTAAATATGAACGACTCAAACTTGTTGAATCTTTTGTTTGCGTTAACCTAAACTGACTTATGGAAATGATGTCTTTTGCTACCTATTCTTGGAGTTAGATTATACCATGAACATCTGAAAAATACATACCTTTTTAAAGGTAAAGCTGGATACTTAACCTCGATAATTTCCTCAAGTCTACTATAATAATCAAATTGAGTATCATTGTTGTTTGTTGATCCTTTTACACAAATACCAGAATTATACGTTATCCTTTGTGAATCACATTGGGCTACATGAAATTTGAATCCATTAACATAATAACCTGAGTAGACTATTATGTTCGGAGAGGTTCTGATGCAAGATTTTTTAGTCTTTCATCTTCCACATTTGATACTTTATGGTGGTTCGCCTACAATAGTAATGATTCTATAAATTAGATGCATATATAATACAATTAAGTGTAATAAATAATTTAATTGTGAACTTACATAAATTTGAAACCAAAATGCAAATTCATCCTCTAATTTAGTCTTTACCTCACTTACACTTATTGATAAATTTTGTAGATATAGTTATTGTTCATATAAGCTGTCAATAAAAATAATTTGAGTACATATTAGATACATGTCAAATATTCTTTAATACTGTATTATATATATACTTGAATTATTACCTTATGTATGGTTTGACCACTTTACAGTTCAAGAGTATATATGTCATAGCTGTATGTTATTCTTGTTCATTTAACCATCTAGAAATAGTTGCATCCCTTGCTTTATCATGAAACTTGAAAATAGAAAGCATCTCTGGGTTCGTTGGTTGAGTATCATCAGAATTTCGAGAACACTTATGATGTCTGATTTTCACATTATTAGCAAAATAATAAGAGAAGAAGAAAGTTGTTTCTTCAACCAAATATATGTTACATATTGATCCCTGAACTCTTGCTTTATTATGAACATTATTTTTTAATTTCCTCATAAAATTTTCAAATGGGTGCATCCATCTGTATTACACAGGACCACTAGTTGTGCCTCTTATGGCAAATGAATAGGTAGATGTTTCATAGAATCAAAAAAATTAGGTAGAAATATTTGTTCAAGTTTACAGAGTATCATTGGAATGTTTGTCTAAATCCAAAACATATCTGATGTCATAATTGTTGGATCGTGGAAGTCGCTAGGGGGAGGGGGGTGAATAGCGATCGAAAATTCGTTATTGAGTTAGAGTAAGCAGCGGAAAAATAAAAGCAAAACACAACGCTAACACAAACCGGTTTCACTTGGTTCGGAGCCTTCGTCGACTCCTACTCCAAGGCCCGCACTCGTCGAGTGCTTTCGTTGCGCAATCCACTAGTAGTTTGAAAAAGTTATTACAGATGTAAGTACAAGAATGCTTAAAACGAAATACCGACAACAACTGAAAAGACAACTTGAGCCGCAAGTTGTCGGAGAAGCTTCGCAGCGTGGCAGGAGCACAGTGCAGTAGAGCAGTCGTTGGAAGACGTTGTTGTTAATTGCTCTGGAGGAGGTCTCCTTATATAGGAGTGCTCCGGGCCCCCGGATCCCTTCCGGGCGCCCAGACCGTGATGTAGCCCAGGCCAACTAGCGCGCTCCACGTTGCGACGGGATAAAATTTACCTTCCGAGCGTCTGGACCACCATTTTCCAGAAAATCCTTTTCCTGCAAGAAAATGTTAGTCCGAGGTAAAATAAAAGTTATACTACACTGCAAAATAAAAGTTAGCACAATTAAAAAAAAAATAGTAATTAGATTCTGTCTCACCGAGACCGGAATCTAGTAACGATCTCAACTTAGATTCCTAAAATGGTTCTAAGTTGGATTAGCGCCTAAGTCCCTAACTGAGAACCCGTTCTCACCAAGTCACTTCCCTCTAGTGACTTACCTTAATTTACCTGCCAGATGTCCGGTCAGCCCGTCGACCCGTCTGGTCTTCGTGTCAGCTATCAGGTCGGCCCGTCGACCTAACTGGACTTTGTGACAGACATCCGGTCAGTCCGTCGACCTATCTGAACTTCGTGCTAGCTATCCAGTCGGCTTGTCGACCTAGCTGAACTTCGTGCCAGGCATCCGGTCAACCCATCGACCTGTCTGGGCTTCAGGCCAGCTATCCGGTCAGCCCGCCGACTTAGCTGGGCTTCTCCTGCACACTTAGTCAAAGTGTTAGATCACAATGAAACTAACTTAACCTACTTTATTATTCATCAAAATCTGAGTTAGACCGTTAGTACTAACCACACCAACAATCTCCCCCTTTTTGATGCAATGTCAACCTGGGTTAAGTTAGTGAAAAATATGCAAAAAGTAAACAATCATAAATAACGACATGGTTTTTAAGTTAGTTTTGTTATATGTTTGGTATTTTGTTGCTAACTAACTTAAACCACATAACTCTCTCCCTTTGACATTCATAAAAAAAAATATAGAAATGCAAATTGAAGTCAGATTGACTTGGGGGAGTTAGAAAATAAGGAAAATCTTAAAAATTTTGCTTTAAACTTTTGATATTAGAAATAATTTTGAACATTTTTTAACTTGCAAAATTAACCCAATTTTCAAAATATGCTTGCAAAATTAAGGCAAAAAAACTTTCAAACGTAATTTTATAAACGGTAATTTTCAAATATAAGTTTATAAAAGCTAATTTTTAAAAGTAAGTTTATAAAATTCAAATTATCACAAACTAAGTTTATATAAAAGCTAACTTTAAAAATGAGTTTGTAAAGTTAAAGCAATTTTAAAGTCTTTTTGAAAGACATTTTTTTTAAAATGATTTAATAAAATGTTTTCAAAGAAGAGAGAATAATTTTGTTAAGAAGAAATACAAAGTATGAAAATAATTTGAGTTAATCCTCCCCTTGAACCTAACATTAAAAATCCTCAACTATCTAACCATTTAGTTACTTACTGACTATTAGAGGATACCAGCTTTCACTTGGTTAGTTAGATTAAGTTAATTGAATTCAGTTAGTGTTTGATTAAGCTGAATAACTTAATTTGATTGATATTTATTTATATTTAACGCTCAGACTTATGTCGATGCACTGAAATAAGCATCTTAAGTCCAGACAATCTGCCTATACATCTCACCCCTTTCTAAGTTCAGCAATTCACAAACAAGGTAGTCCTAGTGTGTTGGTGAGATGCTCAAGTTCTATACCTATAGGAGCATGTTTTCTAAAGGATTGATCTAGTCTAAGGCTAAAACTGATTTTTTTTTTAAATTCTAAAAATAGGATATTTTGAGAAATATAAAAAAGTTTTATCCTAGAATTTTTTAAAAAAAATATTTTTGAAGGTAAAGGTCCTAATCTATTAATCATAACATGACAAGTCAATATCTGAGATAAAACATAAAGAAGTCAATATATAAGCACAATAGTCAAGGTAAAATACATGTAGACAGTATCAATCTAATCTATCGGGATGATGAGGAAGGTGACCCAGAACCCAAAGAGCGTAACATCTCTATTAGCTCAGCGTGACGAGTCTGGTCATCCTCTTGAGAGCTGGATATGTCCCATCGAAGTTCTGAGACGTCTTGCCACATATCTCGCCTAAGATCAGAAATCTCCTACTACATGTCCCGCCGAAAATCAGAGACCTCCTGCCGAAGACTAGTCATAACTGTCTCAAGGCTGGTAATTTGGTCGGCTAGGGTGCGAGGGGCGGGAAGTGGTGTTCGAGCTGGAGGCGGTGCTGGATCAGGGTGATCGTCAAAAAGCACATCCATGAACTCATCCATCCCTGCCTCCTCCCACTCAGCATTTGGCTCGTCGTCCAAGTCAGGCTAGTGCTGGGCCCCCCTCTGCCAAGATAAGATACCCTCATCATCTATATAAATGCCTCCTAAAGAGAAGTTCCTAGACCCTATCATGTCAAACTCAATCAGGGCTCTGACATCACCTCTAGTGATATCAATCTCTAAGAGTGTAAAGTATGCGGTCAAGATGTGGTAGTAGGGCATATAAACCCGTCTGCTCGTGATGAGTCCAGCTGAATAAATAATGACATGAAAAATATGTAGACTAATATCTATATCTAGTCTATGACATAGGACATATAGTAAGAATGAGTGAAAATGACGCATCGTCACGACGTCGCGAGTGGTCAGTGTCAAAATGCAAGACACCAAGTCCCTATAAAGGGCATAGTCCTGAACTCTAAGGAAGATTGACCTAAATAGGGTAACTGTGGATACTCGCTCTTCCATAAAAAAATACGAGTAAATCGTATCAAGTGTAATGTGTGAGTAGAGATCACCAAATGGTGGATCCCTATGGGGATAGTACTGAAAAGTGCATACAGAAGGACTTAAATCTAGAAAGGTACGGATGACAGCAGGGGATAGTGTGATATCAATAGCAACTACCCTAGTGATGTATATAAGGTCATCTACTCTAGCTAGGTTATTGTACAGTTCAGCATGTAAACCTATGTTAACTGAACTGGTACAATAAATCAGACGATGCAACCTGTAGTAGTCAATGACCTCTACAACAGGAATGCATGAACGTATAAAAAACTATCTATCTAAACACCTAGTCCAGATAGGCATGTAAATAGTACTAGCAAACCTAATCCTAAGTTCCTCAGTCGGAAACCTAGGGTCTGTACTAGCAGTAGAGGGCCCCGACATCAAATCTAGAACGTTTCCTAATTTATCAAAGAGAACTAAACTAAGCATAAAATATTAAAGCAATTTAGAAACTTGGGAAAGGAAGGAAAATTTACCGAGACATCATTAATGAATATAATAGAAATGAGGACCTCGGTTGTTTCGCAGCGGCATAATAACCGAAGGAGGAAGTAAAATTTTAAATTTGATCCCTCTTACGTTAAAGCCCGCTGAGAGCTTTTGCAAGAGTGGAAAAGAGAGGTGTAAGGAATTGGGGGTGCCTCGCCACCCCTTTTATAGGACGGTCTGGGCGCCCGTACCACCTCCTGGTGCCTGGAGCAGGGTGCCAAGGCGGGGCACCCGAAGCACGTTCCGGGCAACCAGAATGGAATACCAGGGGCGCTCGCCCCTGGTTTCTGACCATCCTTTTTTTTTCTTTTTTAAGTAAAATAAATTTTAAGTTAATTTCTTAGGTAAAATAAATTTAAGTTATTTTTTAAAGCAAAATAAATTTAAGTTAATTTTTTTAAGTAAAATAACTTTTAAGTTAAATTTTTTAAGTAAAATAAATTTTAAGTTAATTTTTTTTAAGTAAAATAAGTTTAAGTTAAAATTTTTAAGTAAAATAAATTTTAAATTATTTTTTTAAGTAAAATAAATTTTAAGTAAGTTTTTTAAGTAAAATAAATTTAAGATAATTTTTGTTAATTAAAATAAATTTAAGTTAATTTTTTTAAGTAAAATAAATTTAAGTTAATTTTTTTAAGTAAAATAAATTTTAAGTTAATTTTTTTAAGTAAAATAAATTTAATTTAATTTTTTTAAGTAAAATAAATTAAAGTTAATTTTTAAAGTAAAATGAATTTTAAGTTAATTTTTAAGTAAAATAAATTTAAGTTAATTTTTAAGTAAAATAAATTTAAGTTAATTTTTTTAGGTAAAATAAATTTAAGTTATTTTTTTTAGGTTTAGGAACCTTGGACTTGAGTTAACCAAGTCAAAGGAGGTCAATCGATCAACCGATCGATTAAACCGTAGTCCAATCAATCAGTCGATTGATTGGAGGTGGCTGCGAGTGAAGGCTGGCCCAATCGATCGACCGATTGATTGGGAGCCAGAATCAATCGGTCGATCGATTTAGGCATGTTCCAGCATAGCACAGAGGAGCTATGAATCGATCAGCCGATCAATTCAAGTCTCCCCCAATTGATTGGTCAATCGATTGAGATATGATAGTTGTGAAGAAAGCACTCAAAAGCCTTCTTCCTCGTAGCGATTCGACACTTCTTCCTCTCCACTTCTTGTGATCATCTCTCATAGGTTTATGCCAGTTCTTGAAGCTTTTTGGAGTAATGTGTTGCTACACTTCCAAGGTCAAGAGACATTCCATACAAGAAGAAGCAAGCTAAGGTTTCCTCATTGTAAATCTTGTAAGATTTGTTATTATATAAGCTTATTTTTCTTTTTTCTTGTATTGAGAAGTTGCACAAGGCTTCACCGCCTTCGGTAGTTACCGAGAAGGAGTGTTTTCTTAGTGGAGAGTGTGTCGTGTGTGGATCTTTGGATTAGTCACCTTTTCTTGAGGTGGATACCAAGTAAATCCTTGTGTTAGTGTTATAAGTGTGTTTCGTGGGTAATTCCGCTGCATATCATCATCACAAAGTAAGACAACGAGCACGATGAGTTATTCAATCCCCCCTCCCTCTAGCTATAAATCGACCCTAACAAGTTTTTGCTCCTGTAAAAATATGTTAGGTTAAAAGAAAAATATTTAACTTGAAAAATAAAGTTAGCACAATTTATAAGAATTATTAATTAGATCATGTCTTCCCGAGACCAGGATCCAGTCATGGTCTCAATCTAGGTTTTCAAAATGGACCTAAACTGGACCTACGCCTAAAGTCTCTAATTGGGACTCATCTTCACTGGATCACTCTTCTCCGGTGACTTACCTTACTTACCATGTATAATTGATTGACTTCGATCTACCAGGTCTTTTTGTCAATTGTCAGGTCCATAGATCCAACTGAAATTCGGCAGTTGTCAGGTCCCGTGGACCCAACCGGACTTTCCACCAGATATCGGGTCAGTCCTTGACCTATCTTGACTTCTAAATCAGTTATCGTCCTTCAGACCTAGCTGGATTTCAGCCTGGTGTCAGACCCATTAAGTCTTGTACACTTAGTAGAAAGGTTAGATCACACAACATTTAACTTTAATCTATTTGTCATTTATCAAAATTTAAGTTTGATCATTAGTGTCAACTGCACCAACAATTAGTGTATGCCTTAAACATAATAGCCCTGGAAAGTCACAACATTTTAGATGTAATAAAGTATTTGATTTACTTATAAAGAGAAAATTGGGATAACTTTAAGTAAAAGTTTTCAATATTTTGTAGTTGAGGCTGGAGACTATGAGAATTTGGCATTTGATGAGAGAAAGTATATAAATTATATTTCAGACACTAGAAGGTTCAGGTTAGGGGATGGAGATGATGAAGCTTTGAGTAATTATTTTTGCCGTATGCAAAGTAGGAACTCAAACTTTTTTATATGCTTGATTTAGATGAGAAATCTCGAATAAGAAATATTTTTTGGACAGATGCAAGATGTAGGGTTGTGTATGATTACTTTTTTGATGTTGTGACTTTTGATACAATATATTTGACTAATAGTTATGACATGTCGTTTGCTCCATTTGTTGGGGTGAATTATCATGGTCAATCTATTTTACTGGGATGTGGATTATTATCAAGCAAAGTCTCAACAACTTTCATATGGTTGTTCAAATCTTGATTGACATGTATGCTCAGACATGCTCTAAAGGCTATAATCACAAACTAATGTTGTGCCATGACAATTACAATTGAAGAGGTATTTTTTAATTTACATCATCGTCTGTGTCTTTGGCATATCATGTAAAAACTTCTAGCAAAATTAGGTGGTCATGCTCAATACAAAATGATAAAGAAATAATCGAAGAATATTGTTAATAACTCACTTATAGTTGATGAGTGTGATGAGAATTGGTTGAAAATAATTGAGGAGTTAATTTAGAGAACAATGATTGGTTGAAATCTTTGCATAAAGAACGGAATAGATGAATACCTATATATGTTAAAGATAACTTTTGAGCAGATACGCCTACATCTCAAAGAAGTGAAGTATAAATACATTTTTTTATGATTACATCTATTTTAAAACATCCTTAAAGTAATTTGTTGAGCAGTATGATAATGCTTTAAAGAAGAATATTGAAAATGAAAAACATTTGGATTTTGTTTATTTTAATTCTATCATGCAAGTTATTTTTGGTTATCTTATTGAAAGACAAATTTTAAAATGCCTACACTAACAACTTATTTAAGTTGTTCCAAGATGAAATAAGAAGGTTGATGTTTTGCGATGCCTCATTGTTGAAGGAAGAAGGGACAACTTTAATATTTGAAGTAATAGAAACTATTTTGGGAAAAATTGGAGAACCTGTAAGAGAAGTTTCTTTTTAGAGTACATTATACAGAGTTAGATTGTCAATTGAAGTGCGTGTCATCTATTTGAGTTTTGGAAAATTTTATGTAGGCATGTGATCAAAGTGTTGAAAAGAATGAAGGTGATTGAAGTTCCTATGAATTATATTATGGACCGATGGTGCAAAGATATTAAGCATGAGTATCAAAATATCAGTAACAGCTATGATGATTATGGTTGTGGTGGAGAAAGATATCGGTACCAAGTTTGGTGATCGGAAGACAAGGTCACGTTGGTGCTGCTTTTGCAAGAGCATCACCAACATGGTACTGCTTTTGCAAGAGTAAAACCAACGTGGTGATGCTTTTGCAAGATCAGCTCCAACATCCGTGTCATCTGGCATGCGACCATAAGTTTTTGTGTGAATCTCAAAACTATGGCTAGAGGGTATATATACATTCTATACACTCACCTCTTCCATTCCATATCTAAATTTTAAAAATTTAAGATCCCTAGCTCAAAAAATGGATTTCAGTCAAAACTCATTGATGGACCTAGAGGACTTTGATTGAACTCATTTCAAGTCCTTTAGATTCATATGGATCACAAGAGTCTAAATATGTCCTTCTTAACTCTTCTTACACCTTCCTATAATTGTTTCAAATGATTTAAATTGTTATGTACATTATGGTGCTGGTCTGAGAAGATTAACACCACGTTAGTACCAGCACCATGGTTGGTGATCGGAAGCCAAGGCTACATTGGTGCTACCTTTGCAAAAGCACCACCAACATGGTACTACTTTTGCAAAATCAACACCAACGTTCGTGCCACTTCGCACGCAACTATAACTTCTTATATGAGTTTCAGAACTATGGTTGAAGGGTATATATACATTCTATTTACTCACCATTTCCATCTCATACTAAAATTTCAGAAATCCAAGGCCCCTAGGTCAATAAATGAATTTCGATCAAAACTTATTGATAAATCTATAGGACTCTGATCAGACACATTTCAAGTCCTATGGATTCATATGAATCACAGGAGTCTGAATATGCCCTCCTTTACTCTCCTTACACCTCCCTAATGTTGTTCCAAACGATTTGTATCTTTATGTACATTATAATGCTGATTTGAGAAGATGAACACCGCGTTGGTACTGATCTTCAGAAGCCAACACTAAGCTTGGTGATCGGAAGCCAAAGCCACGTTGATGTTGCTTTTACAAGAGCAGAACCCACGTGGTTCTGCTTTAGCAAAATCAACACCAACATCCATGTCACTTAGCACACAATTATAATTTTTTTTGTGAGTCTAAAAATCATGGTTGGAGGACATATATACATTCTATATACTCACCCCTTTCATCTTATACTAAAATATCAAAAATCTAAGATCCATAAGTCAATAAATGTGTTTTGACATAAACTTATTGATTGACCTAAAAATTCTCATGTGTCCGGACGCCCTGGTGCACCCCCGAATGCCCCTGAGAATCAGCGCACTTCGAAGGTGCATCCAAATATCCAGACTTATGAGAGTATAGGCTAACAGATGTATTGGCTTACTTCTTTCTCTCTGTATATGCAATATTTGATTTTTTATTTTCAAGTGTCATTGAAATATCTTTCCTTTTTTGGTTTTTCATCTCGTGATCCTTCTGTTCTGGCCCAAAAGGCAACAACTGTTGGTATTATCAAAAAGATCGCCGTAGGACTACTACTTTTTGTGTAACATTGGACTTTGTTATTATTGCTCACATGGTCCGAGTGCAGAACAAGATCAAACAAGTATAATTTCACATCATCGTTAAATTAAGCATGCTTTAACTTAATTCTTGGAAAGGCAAACAAGTCAATTCCAAAGTTGCTTTAAACTTGAACGAAATACCAACTATTAGTGCCTGAGCTGATTAGCCATTCCCACGCTTTACCAGAAACAATGATTTAACTCGCTTGCCTGCGCAATCATTGTGGCTAACAAAGTTGATAAAACCGATCAAAGATCCTTATTTTTCACATCTAGTGAAAGACCTTTCATGGAGCTTTGTCTCTATTTGAACACAATCTTAACATCCTGCAACTGAAAGAAAAAAAAAAATTGCCATGCTTGCGAACAATAGCAGACATTCACGTTGGCACTTCAACGGGTTTATTCTCACAAGAAAATGTACATTATGAACAAACTAAAATTTGCCTTCACATCTGAAGTTTATCCATGTCGGAGAAACTTCAACAAGATTGTAATGAGACAAACCCAGTTGCACTTGAAATAAATCGGCATGAAAATAGTAGGCAGCGTTAGATAGCAGCTAACCTTCCACAAAGGGAAATCATCGTGTAAAACCACAAAACAGCTAATAAAACCAAAGAAAACAATTCAGCACTCAAAGTTGTGAGGGGCTGGGATAAATCCTCAGTTTTTGGATCTTGAATGTTTAACGAGCCACTCTATGACAGAGTCAATATTGGTTGAGTTCTTGCATGAGATCATGTAGCAACAAACTTCCCTGTCTGTGATAGATTTGAGCCCCCTGCGATGCAATCAATGGTTAGAATGACTGGCAAAAAATGACATATGAGCTGAAATTTGACATGTAGAGGAGTTTGGGATTTTTTACATGGCATCATTTAAACTCTGCTTTGTTAGAGCTTCTGGTTTATCAATTTTATTTCCGAGGACCAATAGTGGGATCCCAGTCAGTGATGGCTTGCTTAAAAGATCATGAAGTTCACCTTTTGAAATAGACAAATTATCCCTGTCCGCTGCATCAACAACATACCTGCAATAAAAAAGATGGAATTCCAACGAAGATGGGAACATCAGAAAGTGGTAATAATAAAAGACAGTAGTGCCACATTACAGATATGTAGCTCTTACAACGTCACATTACTGGACAGATATATAGTTAGAGGATGGTAGTTTATCATATACACAGGTCAAAATTCTCTAATTGTCAAATTACTTGCATTCTCAAACCTGGATAGCAAGCATTTATTTCATAAAATCTATTAGTTTGGAGGGGAAAATGCCCACATAAGGTTCCTATTATCAAAAACATCTAGAGAACTATTGAGGCCATAACAAATTAAAATGCCAAAAATGTTCCCCCATTTTAAGTAAACCATGTTGTGTGTGTTCTTTTTACAACAATGTTTTGGTCAAAACATTGTTCATGTACAATATGTTTTGATCAAAGTACTGATCTGAGGATGAAATTGTAATTATATTTTCATGAGGCCCTTTTAGGGAGATATAAGAAAAAAGATCCTTCTTTGAGTTTTTATAAACAAGAGACGAATTATTTTAACCTTTTCCATTTTGTAATTTGGATGCATAAAATAGTATGGCATCATGAAAAAAAAATTTGAAGTTCAGGAAGAGAAATTAAGGATGTCTTCTATGTCAACATGTCTGAAATTGTTAAATGACATAGAATAACAATGTCAATTTGCAGTTTGTTATTTTTTTTTTCATGGGAGGGTGGGGAATCTGAGGAATCAATACTATAGATTCAAGTGACAGGATATGAAAGTGAACCCAAATTGCAATACATATTCAATTTGAGCTTTTATGTAAGTGAATGCTATACAAGAGGGACACCATTTTTATGTCATTCCAATTCCAACATTGTTTAATGCAATTGCCCTCTCTTTTGAGGTTGCCAAACATCACCTAAAGTTACAGCTACATACATAAATTAGCGATATATTTGAACCTGGAAACTGAGTCCTTGGCCAATTTGGATATGCTTTTGGATTGAATATAGTAACTGCATCAATCCAGATAACACGGTCAGACTTTGTAAAAAACCACAAGACACATTAAGGTAACTTGGCTTGCTCCCAGACACTGTCTAACATAATCAACAAAAACTCAAGTTTCTTAATTTTTAAATTTGACTACTTTTCCAACCTATATCATGCCAAGCAATAAACCATTAAATTCAGTGTCATACAGAGAGAAGGTTGTTTCGACCCCCAGATTGTTGATGATGGCAAACCAAAGCAGCTTAGGTCACCCCAAATTGTAGAAAAATTGTAAGGCTGATGCACTGTCTAGGTTAAGAATCATGGCCTCATCTTCCAACTAAGTTGATGAAATTAGGACAATGCCAGCATATTGACAACTATCAAATTTTTGATGTATCATAAAAGCAGTAATGATAAGCTAATCCATCAGAAAAACTTAACATATTTATGGTAGGGTTATTAATTATTATTTTACTTTTCAATGTAAAATACTTCCATAAGCACAGACACACACATGCCTAGGATGCCCACAATTGGTCACCTGAGGACTATGAGGTGGTGCACCACTCTCTAGAGATGGGCATGTAGCATCCTCAACATAATATCAATTCTGTGTCATCAAGCATTGCTCTAATTCTTTATATATTACGAATGTAGTGCAAGAGAGCTTGATAGACTGCTGACCTAAAAGGGGTTAAGAATCACCAAGTGAAATTAAGCTAATCTAACTCCTAAGACCAATCAGATCTGGAATAACATTAAAAAAGTAAAGCACAATGGTAGGTTTTACTAGTGGCACAGGCTCACTACAATTAGGTTCATCGACACTGTAAACTAATGTAGGAAAATTAAAAAGAAAACATCCTCTTTCGACTTTGTCACATTGGATAACTAAAAGCAATGGCAACTGCACCATAGGCCGTCTAAATGAGCATGAGTCCACTAATTAATTCCACAACAGCCTCATAAAGATTGGGCTCACTCTTTTATAGCACAAAACAAACCAGAAATGTCAGCTACTAAGACAGCCATAGAATCTTGTGAAAAAAATCTTATAGGGCGGAAACCTAAAGAATACAGACGATTAAGTAAACTAGCATGGTGATGCAGTATATCATAACATGTATGATTCATGAATATAAAGGAAAGATGTTATAGAATTTTCAACTACACTTATGAAAAACGTGAATTTGTGGAACTATAAGCAATACTTTGAATTTTATAGGAGATTCATTTCTTCCCACAATGGCATTAGTATGTATATCAGTCTTAAGATGCTTGTTGGTATATTTCAAGATACTACTACTAAGTGGAAGTTCAAAAAAAAAATATGCCATTTTTGTTTGTCTTTGACTCACATTTCAGAATGTTTCTATGATCTTGCTCACCACTAAAAGCTTGATTGCAATAAATTATGCATGTAGTCGAGGAACAATATGTGCAAACTTACCATACCTGAACTAAGTATAAAAGAAAAAATAAAGTCAGCACTAACTTCTCAAACGTTTTGCAATCTCATACTTTCTCAATATTGCTTGGCCATCCAAAAACATGATTTTTAACTGGAATGATCCTATAAATGGTTATGCAATAATTTAGACTTTTTTCCTTATTAAAGATAAATCCCATGCGGTCAATTAAATTAAGCCTTGTTTGGGATGTTAAATTGTGGTTAGAGATTTCCTAAAATAAGACCATAATTCAAGGTTGATTAGATGTTGAGTTGGGTTCAAATGGGTCATTTCTTTATTCAGTTAAGACCATCTTGAATCAAAGATGTTCGAGTTGATTCAATGGCAATGGGTTCAATTTAATTTCAAAACATCCTGCTACATTATATAATTAAAAAAATACAAAATAAAAGTTCTACAAAAACAGAGAGATGTGGGCGATTCTCTCACTTTGTTCTCTTGTTCCTTCTCTTTCTCTCATTCCTTTCTCTTCCTCCCCATTTTTTTTCTAAAAAAGGGCCCTAAGGGGTCATCCTGAACTGTCAAAAAGCTAATGGTGTTGATAGTTTGCTTACATACAAATGAAACTGTTATTATTACTTTGGTTCCAAATAAACACACAAAACTACAAATTCAGATCCCGAACTGTGAACAGGCTAATGATGTTAATAGTTTGCTTATCTATGAATGAAACTGCTATTATTACTTTGGTTCCAAATAAACACAAAACTAAAAATTCAAAAGAGAAAATTGGCATAAGCCTAGGTAGAGATTGGCTAAGATAGAAGGGGAAAAAAATCTAGCAAGAAACCAATAAAGACGAAATCATACACAATGGCGGAGACTGCACGACAATATCTCTCCCACATACTGCGAAACCTAGGCTGGCCTCCAAGATCCCATAATTTTATTGTGACATTTCCCTTTGTCACCTTTCTCATATTGAATCCTACCTGTGAATTCATCCAACAGAACAATCTTAGCAATAAAGATTTGTTGGTTCATACAGTAAACCTTAAATTTAATACGAAGTTACTCACAGTTGGAATCATGTCTTCACTGTATCCACCAGTCTAAGGGGAAAAAAAAACAAATATAATCAATCTGGAAGAACATTTGCATTTCGTAAGAAACATGAACAAGTGCCACAACGGAATAGTAGAAAGTAAACATACCGCAATCACATTTACAAGTGAAGTTTTCCCAGCATTCTGAAGACCAATCAAGGATAGCTCCATCTCTTGCTTGAAAAATAGGCTGCATTAGAAAGAACATTAAAACAAAAAGGGTTAAAAAAATTTCCGCAAGCCGTGCTTTGTAAACGTACAAACACTAAAAAGTGCCAACATTTCATTGCCTTCAAATACATAAGTCGAAAGGCCATAATACAAGGCAATCCATAATTTCGCAAAACGCATTGTGCTGCTTCACATTACACCCAAATAGAACGACATCTAATTTACCGGCACTAAATCGTGACAAGCCAAAATTCCATTTTTGACGCTATATATAATATTTTTCCCAGGACTAATCGTGCTCCTATCCTAGGCACATCCTTGATGCCAGAGATCGCTCAACAACCACGATTGACTGATTGAACATCAATAGTGGAAGTTTCCCATTTTCAAGCACCAAAAAAGCAACCCCTAATTCTATCACCTTTAATCCATTTCGCCAAATTACAGAAGCAGAACAATCGAAAAAAAAAATAATACAATTCATAAGGGAAGTACATAACGGTGCGCTCAATTACACACGAATCGGACGAAATAATCAGAACCCGATTGGCGAATCTCACCTCCGGAGCCAATTGAGGAAAGCTTCCCACAATCCCATAGCGCAGGATGGATCTCAAACGAGATCTGAGAAAGGATCGAAGTGATTGATCCGAGGACCGACGAGGGGATCGAGGTGAGCCGTCGGCGTCGTTCCCGCTCCGACCTTCTCCCTGTTTCTTCTTCTTCTCGTCGATGCTTCTCCGCCCTTGATTTGGCCCTGCCTAATCTGCCCAATAATAGCATAGCAAGTGGGAGCTTATTATTCATTCGCCTCCTCCAGTTTAAAATTAGGAGCAATTACTCAATTCAGTCCTTAATATTGCAAAAGTTTCCTATTAGACCTTACGCTCCAAAATATTAAAAACGAATTTTTTCCATTTTAGAAAATAATTTAAGTGATTGAAAAATTAGTATTTTCAAAAATAGTTATCCAATTACATTTATACATAAATCTATTTCCTAAAAAAAGAAGATATTAATTAATCTCATCCCATCAAATCGGTCAGTGAAATATCTTAATCAATTAAAAGCCCTATTTTTAAAAAAATAAAAAAATAATTTTCTAAATTTTGATCATCCATCTGATAGATTTAAATGACTTCTTATCTCTTGATTCTTTTTGTGGGTACCAAACAAAGATCAATAAATGTTAAAACTCTTCTAGCAATATACTCTATCGCTAAGACTATGACTTAACCCAAGGTCCTTCTGATTTTTTTCCTTCTTCAAATCTATCTATCACTCTTGTACATATGACTATAGTATTGGATCTTAGAAGTCACTAGAGGAGGTGAATAACGATCGAAAAAATCATAATAAAGGAAAGTCGAGTACGCAGCAGAAAAGTAAAGACACAATGCTAACACAAACAAGTTTTACTTGATTCGGAGCCTTCGTCGACTCTTACTCCAAGGCCCGCACTCGTCAAGTGCTTTCGTTGGGCAATTCACTAACAATTCGAAAGATGATTACAAAAGTAAGTGCAGCAATAAATAAAAATACCGACAATAGGAAAAATAAACTCGAGTCGTAGGTTGTCGGAGAAGCCTCATAGCGTCACAGGAGCAGTGCGCAATGGAGCAGACGTAGAAAGAAGTTGTTGTATTTTACTCTAGGGTGAGACCTCCTTATATAGGAAGCTTCGGCGCCTGGACTGTGACGTAGGTCCGGTCAACCAGCGCGCTCCACATTGCGACGAGATAAGTTTTTGCCTTCCGAGCGTCCGGACTAGTTCTGGGCACCTGGACCAACTCTGGATGCCCAGATTCCTTCCGGGCGTCCGGACCACCATTTTCTAAAAATTCCTTTTCCTACAAGAAAATGTTAGTCCGAGGCAAAATAAAAGTTATACTACCCTGCAAAACAAAAGTTAGCACAAATATAATAAAACAAAGTAATAATTAGATTCCGTCTCACCGAGATCGGAATCTAATCACGATCTCAACTTAGATTCTCAAAATGGTTCTAAGTTGAATCGACGCCTAAGTTCCCTTACTGGGAGCATGTCCTCACCAAGTTTCTCCCCTTCAGTAACTTATCTTAACTTACCTGTCAGACGTCCGGTTAACCCATCGACTCGTATGGACTTCGTGCCAGCTATCCGATCAGCCTGTCGACCTAGCTGAACTTCGTACCAAACATCAGTCAGCCCGTCGACCTAACTGGACTTCCTTGCAACACTGAGTTAGCATAATAGATAAAACAGTACAGTAAACCTAGGGTTACCTCCCTAAGGTTGTCTATTTTCACTCACTAGGACTTCCATTGTCTGGCTTCATTCACCAGGACTTCCTCCACCTAGCTTCACTCACTAGGGTCCGACTTCACTTACCGGGACTTCCACCACCTAGCTTCACTCACTATGGCCCGACTTTACTCATCAGAACTTCCACCACCTAGCTTCACTCACTAGGCTCCGACTTTACTTACCGACACTTCCACCACCTAGCTTCACTCACTAAGGCATGACTTCACTCACCAGGACTTCCATTACCTAACATTTGTTTAAGACCTTACCTTTGCTAGACATCTAGTCTTGACTAGACTTCTCTCTCCCAAACATCAAGTCATTTTTGGGTCAATCCTTGGTCATATTGTCAAACATCGAAACCCTAGAGGTTAATTGCACTAATAATCTCTCCCTTTTTTATGATTGCCAATTTTCTTAAGTTAGGCTTGAGTCTTTTAAGGGTTAATTCTCAAGATTTGAGAAATTTGAAAAAGAAAAGTTTGAGAGGTTAGAAATGCTTTAACTTTTCTAACTTAAGATAACTATCTTCCTTTAATTTTTTTTAACTTAAGATATCACTCTCCTCCTTTGGCACACATTAAAAGGATATAACCTTAAGGTTACTCTTGATTAGGTTTGTACACCAACAATGATATTTGAAAGATATAATTAAGTGTTTCGGAAAACGTAAATTTTCAAAGAGGTGTTGCAGACTGAACATTTTCAAAATACTTGCCAAAACAAATTTGAAAGTTATATTTTCAAGGAGATACTAAAAATTAAGGAAATGGTAAAAGATAGATTTATGCAAATGTTTTTCCAATAGTTGAAAATACACAACATATTTCAAAGATAGATTTTTGCAAGAATTTGATAAAGCTTTTCAAAAAATATGTTCAAAATTAAAAACATATTTCAAAGATATTTTTAAAATATTTTCTAAGAAGTTTAGGGGAAAAAAATTTAAGTAACCTTCAAAAAATGCGTAAGTAGGTCAAAAACTTTTACAAAGAACTTTTTCAAAGTAGAGTTTTAAAAAAAAAAATCTTTTTAAGGAAGATTTTCAAAAAGAAGTGTTTAAATTTTTTTTTGAAACAAGGCTTTTGAAAACATTTGCTAAAAACATTTAACGTAAGATTTTCTAAGTATTTTTTTTTAAAAAAATTGAGGTAGAATTTTCAAAAGATATTTTAAAGAAAATTTTGATAAGGAATAATTTTAAAAAAAAATCTAATGAATTTTTTTAATAAAAAGGCTTAAGAAAACAATTTTCTATAAAAGAAATTTCCCCCTAAATTTGATACTTCCCTTGAATTTGATACTCCCTCTTAACCTAACACCTTCTGATTATCTTTGTTAGCAACAAGGATTTCAACTTTAGTGCCTAGGAAATTAAATTTGATTAAATAATTAATTTTAGATTTAGGTGTATGAAGTTAACATTTAGTTTAAGGTTGAATGAAATAATTTGGTACTAATTTAATAATATTTAATCATTATCAATGGCTTATTGATTGACTTTTACTTGACTCAATTTAATACTTATTTGATTGAAATAACTTATATTAACTTATGAGTTGATTAAAGAGTATTTTTAACTTTAAGTTTTAATAAGGTTTAACTTAAGACAAATTATTGATTAAAATTGAGTTAGGATTAACTAAGTTTTGAGTTTGAATTGACATAAGGTAAAAGTTTGTAAACAAAGTTAATTAAATTTAAGGTTCAATTTAAGTCATTTTTTAATTAATATAAATTATTATTAAGATTTTGATTAACGTTGAAATTAAAGTTTATTAAGTTAAATTAATGTTAAGTGTAAATTCAAGTTTGATTTAAAGTATAAAGTTAATTGATTTTTTAAAAAAAAAATTAAAAGGGTTTTTTTTAAAAAAAAAATAAGTTTTAAAAGATTTGTTAATATGATTTTTAAAGTTTTTTTAAAAGAATTTTTTAAAATGATTTTTAAAATTTTTTTAAAAAGAATTTTTAAAGGTTTTTAAAAAGTTTTTAAATTTTTTTTAAAGGTTTTTAAACGAATTTTTAAAAGTTTTTAAAATACTTTTTAGAATAGTTTTAAAAATAAATTTTAAATTAGATTTTAAAATAAATTTTATAATAGCTTTTACAATAATTTTTAGAATAGTTTTAAAAATAATTTTTAAATTAGTTTTTAAAATGATTTTTATTTTTTTAAAGCTTAAGTTAATTTAATCTAAGTTTAATTTCAATTTTGAGTTTAATTTAATTTTTAGTTTTTATTTTATTTTAATTTTAAGTTTAATTAAATTTAATTTAATTTTTTAATTTTAAGTTTAATTTAACTTTAAGTATAATTTAATTTAATTTTTATATTTTAAGTTTAATTTAACTTTAAGTTTAATTTTTATTTTTAATTTCATGTTTAATTTAAAATTTTAGTGTAATTTAATTTTTAATTTTAAGTTTAATTTAATTTGAAGTTTAATTTTAATTATAAGTTTAAGTTTAATTATAAGTTTAAATTTTAATTTTAATTTTATTTTAATTTAAGTTAATTTTTGTTAAGTTAGTTTTAATCTAATTTAATATAATTTAATTTGATTTAATTTTAATTTAATTTAATTCAATTCAATTTTAATTCAATTTAATTTTAATTTAAAGTTAAGTTAATTTAATCTAATTTAATATTTTACTTTAATTTAATTTTAATATAATACAATATAATATAATATAATTTCAATTTAAAGTTAAGTTAATTTAATTTTAATTTAAAGTTAAGTTAATTTAATTTGATTTGATTTTAGTCCTTAGCGATCTCACCCGATCTAAATTTTCAATCAGAGAATCCCATAATTTTTGTGAGATGAGTTAGGTTTAGTTTCAGGGCTTGACTTAACTTTGTATTAAATTAAGGTTTAGCTTTGGGCTCAGCAAACAGATTTTCTTTGGATAACCTTCTGGACTATGATGAGTCACCTGGACATTATTAGAGTAACCATGTCTTCGAGGTTTTTCAAATAGTCCTATCCACTAAACTTAGTACAAAACATTTGTCTAACTAGTTAGGATCCGTAAGGGGTAGTTTCAGTTAGTTCCACTCAGCCAAATGCACCAGATCAAAGGCATATCTTCCTAAACATGCATAATCTGAGATTCCCTAACCTACTATCATCCAAAACTTCACCAGTACCATAAGTCAAATTAAACTTAGTCCCTTAAGCTATTCCTAATTACCCTGCCGGGTATGTTAGTTTTGGAGGTGCCAGCTATTCTGGAGTCTCCCCTGAATTATTGATTTGATTTAAGTTTTTTGTATAATTAAGATTACTTTTAGTTAAAATTTAATGTTTAATTTGTAATTTAAATTAAAATTTTTAATTTTAAATTAATT
>JBBMJZ010068504.1:0-23861 GCA_037833815.1 Zingiber zerumbet
TATGAAATTATCAGTTCATATTTAGATGAACAAGTGGAGGAGATCAAGACTTGGATCCTATCATGCAAGAAGCAATGAAGCATATATGGAGTTACGTGAATGTGTGATGGTTGGACAAGACATACACGGATGAGCGTTATCAACTTTCTACTATGCTGTAATAAAAAGGTGATATTTCATAAATCTATTGATGTAACTACAGACTACCATGATACACCCGACATATATCATTTGATGGATAGTATAGTTCAAAAGATAGGTGCAAAAAATATAGTGCAAGTGATTATAGATAATGGTGTCAACTTTAAGAGGGCTAGAGAGTTATTGGAGGAAAAGTATCAAACATTATTTTGGACACCATGCGCAGCACACTGTATCGATTTAATATTGACAGATATTGGTAAACTCGATATAGTGAAGAAGGTAGTGAAAAAGGTTAATCTTTAACAAAATTCCTCTATAATCATCATTAGGTTTATGAATTAATGAGAAAATTTATTGATGGTGAGATTCTGAGACTAGGAGCGACTAGGTTTGTCACTCACTTTCTCCTATTAAAATCGTTGAATCACTTATGAGAATACGGAAGCCTCTCGATATTCTAGCATGACCAAAGGTAAGGAGTTGTAAAAATTATTATATCTATTAGGTTTTGGAACTATATCGGATATATTCTTATAGCAGTAGAACTCTTATACATTATTCTACGTAAAGTCGACATGGACAAGAAGCCACAAATGGGTAACATTTACTGCCTAATTCATGAAGCAAAAGAGGAAATTAAGAGACATCTACAATCACCAACCAAGAATAAAGATTACATTGATATTACACTACAAGATGGGACAATCAAATGGGAAAATATATTCATTTGGTAGGTACGTATATTTTAACGATGAATAATTTTTAACACTGTTATTGATAATTATATATGTTTAATAATTGTAATTTATTATCTAAATCCGACATATCAATATTGTTATAATCTTGACACGAATGATGATTTATTAGTGGTCCTCAGAAATGTAATATCAAGACTACAAACAAATAGAGAATCAATTGCTAAAACTATTCATGAAAGTCGATTATTTCGAAAGACATGGTTCTTTTAGCAATACTATTGTAATATCATATGATATAAAATGGATATAGGTAAATATAGTAAAAATTATTACTAATTATTCTCAACAAATATAAATATTATTTTAATTTTATTCTTATTTATCTTACAACTGAATGGTAGTTATAATATGGAGGATCGACTCCAAATTTAAAAAGATTGCAAACGTCTTCAAGTGGTTGTGAAAGAAATTGGTCAAGTTTCTCCCTCATTCATACAAAAGTACGAAATCGTCTTTCTTATTGCCGCTTGGAGAAGATGGTCTACGATTAGTATAATATGTCTTCAATAAGAGCAATAACAAAAAAGAAGGAAGAACAAGAGTCTGGTGATATAGACCATTTGACATTGGATTTGTCCAAATTGAGAATGATCCCATGATGGATTGGTGGAGCGTTGTTGAGGCTAAGAATCCATTACTTGATGAAACAAGTGATCCACCACGACCATTTCAATTTCTTACTTGACAGATTGAAAAAATACAAGCTAGAGGAGATATCAATGAGGAAGAAGATTATAATGAAGCTTTTGATCAAGAATTTCGATTTTCTGGATTTCAGTCTAGACATTCTCAAACATCCCAACCCAAACCCAACCAAAGTCCATAGATAAAAGTAAAAGCAAAGGCAAAGCTCCTGTAATTTTTACTAAAAAGAAAAAAAAAGGTAAACCTCCTAGTGGCAACAAGGAGGTTTGCCATTTTCTAATTGCAGTATGAATTTTCTCACAAACAACATCCTCAAGTGGTTGTGAAAGAAATTGGTCAACTTTCTCCCTCATTCATACAAAAGTATGAAATCGTCTTTCTTATCGTCGCTTAAAGAAGATGGCCTTCGTTCATTATAATATGTGTCTTCAACTAAAAGCAATAACTGAAGAGAAGGAAGAACAAGAATATGTGATGTAAAATCATTTGATATTGGATTTATCCAAATTGAGAATGATCCAATGATGGATTGGTGGAGCGCTGTTGAGGCTAAGAACTCATTACTTGATGAAGCAAGAGACCCACTACGATTGAAAAAATATAAGCTAGAGAAGATATCGGTGAGGAAGAAGATTAGGATGAAACTTTTGATCAAGAATTTCGATTTTCTGAATCTCGGTCTAGACGTTCTCAAACATCCCAACTCCAAACCCAACCAAAGTCCATTGATAAAGGTAAAAGCAAAGGCAAAGCTTTTGCAATTTTTACTAAAAAGGAAGAAAAAGGCAAACCTCCTGCTTTTACTGGAAGGGGTCAATTGAGGATTAGTGAAAATCTACTTGATGCAATTGATGAGCAAGAACATGTGATGAAACATCATCACCTTTTAACATTGTCGTCCAACAAGAAGTTCGAATTGAGGATAGTGATGTTGATAGCAGTGCAAGTACTCATGGAAGTGATGATAGTGGTGATGCATCTGATGGTAAAAATTATGTCCCCCCTAATCCGGCACCGAAGCCATGGACATGTGAAACGGATTACACACATGCAACTCAAAATTATGATCATGGAGCTAGAACTATTCAATATCAATGTTGATATAAGGGTGACAAACAAAAAAAACTCATAAATTATCAAGATATATGAGAGAGTTTAGCTGAGATTAATTTTGGTCGAAGTTCATCATACTCTCAGCCTTCTTATTATAACTCTGATGCATCATATGGTGAGAGCTCAAGGACATAAGTTTATCCTTATCCTGCCTGTACCTATTCCGATTTTAACGGTGTCAATTCAAATCCAACTTCTAGTGATGAATCGAGACACTCTGATGGACATGTGGAGAAATCAATATCAATATTGCATGTCATAGAATGATTATTTAATCTGGGAGTTGGAAAACTATAGAGTTGATCTAAGTAGAATGTTACAAGAATCAATACTTCTATCTGATTCACATCACTCCTTTTGGTATTAGTAAAGTAACATATTATGATGTATTAATTTTAATTCGAGTTATTGATAGATCAATTTTCTTTAAAGAAAAATATATTTAATTATCTTTTTTAATAATATTAAGTTATTCAATAATTGAGAACTTATATAAAATTAATATACAACCTATTTTTAAATTATACACAATAAACACATTTATCTAATAATTACTATATATGAATAAAAAAATACTGAAACAGTATCGGCATGGCAGGATACGATACCAAAATCGCATCATTCATTTCTAAACCGAAATTTCGGCACGGGTCAGGATTTTAAACCTTGGCAAGGACTATAGCTTATGGAGGCAAACTACATAGCTAAAGAGGTGAAGGATGGCAAGTGGAGAAGCTGATGGCTCATGTGCATATGAGGGACTAGACTAACAGGAGATGGCCAAACGACGAAGTCAAGGCTGCAAAGGGTGAGACTTTGGAGAGTTTAATATTAAGTGATTTGTATCCATGGGGACGAAGTGTAAAACTCAACATAAGTGGGCTCAACCTTATAGGTGGTCATAATGAGGGTGACCAGTGGACTAGTATTGGCGATCAGTGACTGGTGGTTGAGAAATCTAATACAACAAAGTGATTAGGAGTTTATAGTTTAAGCACTCGATTCATGATGGGCATCAGTTGACTTGTGGAGCTGTTAACTAATGATGGACATCAATTGACTAGGCAATCAAATGAGTCTAAAGAGCCGGCAAACAAAAAAGTTTTTATTTGTGTCCGAGTCGACTAATGGTAAGTAGTCGACTACTAGTAAGTTATCAGTCGGTTGGTTGTTAATGTGGAAAGCAAAAATGAGTCGTTGCTATAGCTAACGGTCAGATCGCGAAGATTAGATGGTGTGTGAATTGCTATAAGAGATGTTAAAAGATTGAAGGTTGTAAAATGAGAGCTCATTAGAGGCATTAAGGTTAGCGAAAATAAGATTGGTTAAGTCTTATTAGAGCTTCTCCCTTGTAGAGTTTCGAGAAGGAGAAAGTGACTTTTTGAGAGTGATCCACTAATGGATAGACCATAAAGTAGGAGTTTGAAGACTAACCATGTTAAACAAATGTGTTAGCAATTATGGTACATGTGATTATTTGAATGATTTATATCCGCTACTAATTGTTATTGTGACCTTGCTATCAAGAGCAAGAGTAGTCTAGAATCACATTTGCAGGTTGACGATTGATATTCACTCCCCCTCTACCACCGGCCACATCAATCCTATCAAAATGTACCAATTCTAAGAAAGGGAAGGAAGATGTTGACAAACTAAATGATGTTCTGTCTAAGAGTAGGATCAAGGACATTAATGAGTGGATGTTGTTGCTATTGCAATCAAGACAACAAGGTCAAAGTAGGGGTAGAGGTGTGCAAGAGGAACTATGTCACTAGACTCAAGCGAAGGAAAAAAAAACTTAATTGCCACATTATGGATAAGGGGAAGTTTTTGTTGAAATTGATAACCAACCCCTTCTAATTGTTCTTGAGAAAATTTAATCTAAGTGTAGCTAAGTTTTTTGTGCTCTCTAAGTTCCACATAACACAATAAATTCATTAGAGCTAACCTCACCACGAGTCCTATCATCTCCCTCCCCCTCTCCATGTCCAACCTATTGAATGTCATCACACACTTGGAATTCTCTCATACCCACTTTATTGTGTTCCTCTCCATTTGTACGCATCTAACCTATCCTATTTGATTGCCCTCACCTAGAGTCCTCATTTTCCCAATCTCCGTTACCTCGAATCCTCTATATGCCCATCCCATTCCATCCCTCTCCCCCTCTTTACATCCAACTCATCCCATTCTACATCGTAATTTTGTCCCACTATATCCATTCCCCTCCCCTCTCTGCATTTAGTTATCTAATTTGTGTGCTTAGATGAAGAAGCATAGATGATCCAATCAATCAAAGTGTTGTAAAGCCACCCCAAGATTGACTATCGAGGGTTTGCATGGGCTCTGTTGAGCATGTGGGAGAATCACCTCCCGATCACCCATATCCTCCCTTGTTCTTAGGTTACACTAAAGCCTAGTGCAATTGTTGAATTTAAAAAATAAGCCTTAATCGGACCAAAGCCCACACTAACCCAACATCAAGGATGCCAACAAGGTCATCTACCACAACCATGTTCGTGGCCTTACTTGGAGAGAACCTTCTCGTGGGCCTCCATAACAAGAAATGTTACAAAATAACTGTTGTTATTGCTTGTAAAAAAAATTACCTATTATATAGTATATGTAAGACAAACACGAAACCAAAAGCACTAACATGTGAGACCAAGCCATACATAACTCAATACCCTAATACATCTAACTATATCCATAAAAAATAAGCAAACGATTAAACTTTC
Organism: Zingiber zerumbet; assembly: GCA_037833815.1. NCBI lineage: Eukaryota > Viridiplantae > Streptophyta > Magnoliopsida > Zingiberales > Zingiberaceae > Zingiber > Zingiber zerumbet. The sequence continues at coordinate 5,399 of JBBMJZ010068504.1, forward strand.
TTTCATGCAATTTTTGTTAATTTGTTTTCTAAACATATATTTAATTATCAATTTTTGTAAAAGCAAAAAAAGAATTAATTATCAAAAGTTCCAAGGTAATTGTATCATGATAAATATCTTTTGAAGAATTTTTAAAACAAGAACAAGTTTTTTTTAATGTTTTCAAGTAATTATTAGAATTGAAGAATTGGAAAAAAAAATTAAATATTTTTCTAGTTTGATAGTTAATGCCAATCATATTCCAAATTTATTTTTTATTTATACTAGAATAAAAATTTTAAAAATAGTTCCCAACAAGATGGTTGAAATGGAGGAGGCCATTAGGTGTTCTTTATGATCGTAAGGTATCTCTAAATCTTAAAGGGAAATTTTATAAAATGGTAGTTAGACGTTTTGTCATATATGAAGTTGAATGTGAATGTTGGTCAAGCATACGAGCAGAAGATAAGAGTTGTAAAGATAAGGATATTAAGGTGAACATGCGAACATTCGAAGATGTACAGAATAAGAAATGAGAATGTTAGAGAGAAAATTGGGGTTGCACGAGTTAAGGGAAAACTCTATGAGAAGCGTTTAAGATGGTATAGACATGTACTTAGGCAATCAATAAATGCCTCAATTAGACGATGTGAGACCATAACAGATACGCATATTAATCGAGAAAGAGGAAGATCAAAGAATACTGGGCTAGCAATAATAAAATAGAATAAAATTTATTTAAATATAGATGAGAATATAATAGAGGATCGAGCCTAATCACATAGAAGGATCCATATAGTTGATCCCACTTAGGGATAAAGTGGTTGTTGTGGTGGTTCCCAAATAGGAATTAGATGACTAAAAACATGCAAGAGTCTGCTTGCTTACAATGGTAATTTTACCAATGAAAATAAAAAAATGAATTATCATCATGCATAACAATTAGTAACAAGAATATTTATGCATTGATTAAACTAGGGATCATGCAAGAGAAGAAATTGAAAGCCAATTATGCTAATTAAGCCAAATTGAAATCACAGCAGAGTTTTGCAATTTTCATTTATTCTTTTTTCTCCAACAAAAAGATAAGATGAACCAGTTCTAGGAACTATGAATTAACATGTTTAATAATACTATTTGTTTTGATTTTGTCAAACTAAAACAGGTTTAACTTTTAGACCGTTAAAATGAACAATGAAACCCACATTATCTTTTGAATGTTTAATCATGGTTTTCAACACTTCATCTGAGTTGCATATGCTACTAGCAAGGTAGATTTGTATGAGAACTTGCATGCCTCGTTTAGTTAATATTGTTGATTAATATTATTCTTATATTTAATGTTTTTTATCCTTAGGTAAGGATATGAATTGCATACATTTATTAATATACTTTTTGTGTATATACATTAATCATTTTTATTAGTATATACATTTTTAAGAATTTAATACCAAACGCATATGCCAGCTCGTATGCACCCTGCAAATGTGCTGATTATATACCACCTACATGCACTTTTTATAACCCTGTGCTTAATCATTATAAGTATTTATGGCAAAAATGAAAACACAACTAACAATCTATTCTTTTGCTTAAACTTTGTGAAAATATGTCCTGTGGTAGACTAAAAGTAGAAGCAACTGCCCAGGAAAGAACATAGTTTGCATCATGAACAATGACTTTGTATCCATGGGCTTCAACTTAAAATTCTTGCTGATAGAGCTTTAAACATGGTACCTGTGGGGAGGACAGGAGGATGATGTTCTTGAAATATTCTAGTGTCTTCTTCTGAAAAAGAATAAGAAAGCATACATGAAACCCAATTCGTGTAATAAAGATAGAAAAAATACAAGGGTTTCTAACCATTAGCAATTAAATAATGAGCAATATGAAAACCAGGAAAGTCACACGATGAAACAAAGACACAAGTTGTCTTAACAGAAAAAATTATAATATTATTTGTATTCATTATTTATTCCAAGAGCAGGAAAGACACATTGGAACAAATAAATATGATACTTAAAATGTCTGACCTAGCTGAAGCCTAGCCATGCACTTTATATTTTACTGTCATTATTGTGAACATAAGCTATCAAGTATCTTAATGCAAGGTTCTAAATCTCTGAGCTATGTTGAAGTTTCAGTTTCTGATATACAGTTCGAATACCAAATCATGTTATGTCCTTATAGTTTTTACACATATTTAATTGAATTATAATTAATAACATAATTAATTTTACTTAATATAAGTTATAAGTTTTAATTAAAGTAATTAATTCTAATTTTTAGCTTCAGCCAGTTATAAATTGTAAACTTGTTCAATTTCATAATGAATCATTTATAATCTATTCTTTTGCAAATAAAATAATGAAATGGGCAATGAAAAAAATGAGGCGTTCCTTGTTCTTTAGAACTCAGCAACATTGGAACAATTTCATATTTGAAGACCCAAGAGATGTTCATTATTAAGAATTTAATTTTATTTAAAATGAACATATATTTTTACAGGTTTATGCAATTTTGTTTGAAATTTATTCAAGAGAATTTGAGGAAAAAAATCATGCATTAAATATCACTTATTATATTTTATTTGATAAAATCAAAATAGAACTATTAGCTACAATAAATCAGTTCGAATTTGTCATCTAGTTTTAACTTCTTTTTTTTTATGTAACTACAACTATTAGAGTGGACAACAAATAGTAAGATGTTCAAATTTTAGGATGTAAAATATTATATTTTAGTTTTAAATTAGATTTAGAATTTTGTAATTAATTTTATAACATAAAAATTCTAAAAAAATAAAAATAAATAAATCTGAACTCGATTCAAGTTGAAAACTATTTCTTCCCTATTTCCTTGACGCTCAAACCAAAGCTGAGAAAAAAGCACAAACAAGAAGGAGAAGGAGAAAAAACCAAAACTATTTCTTCCCTATTTCCTTTACTTTGCTTGTTTACATAAACTCCCTTGTTCTCTCCCAATGTCACAAAAGTTAGAATAGAAAAAAAAATATTAATGTTAGATACCTAATTTTATCGTATTTAAAACTTTCCATTTTAAATTATTTTTAAAAAAAATAAATAACTGATCATCAATCAAATAAATATTTTAAGTATATATATATATATATATATATATGATGAACCAGTCATGATCGGTCTCAAGCCCATATAAAGGAGGGTTCCGTTAGATTATCAGCCAGTGTTAAAACTACGACAAATGTTCAATGAATTGATCCATTAAAATATTGTATTAATGCTAGGTTATTCCCCGGAATGAACGTGTTGCAGGGCCACTGTAACGTTTTGGCAATGACCGCTACATCTCCAGAACTCGGGTGTAGTGCTAAATATGCAATAGTATGCATTACAGGATCCGACTGTAACATATCGACAAGAACCGCTACATCTCCATGAGAACTTGGGTATAGTATTAAATAGGTAAAGAATTCTCACACCATAGGTTGGATAAAAACAAATATGATAGGAAAACTAAGAGGGTGTTTGGTTGATGGGTTTAGAAATGAGGGAATGAAATGATAGTTAAAGATAGTGTTTGGATTGTGGGTTTGGAAATAACAATTTGGGAGTGATTTCTAGATTTATGGGAATCAACAAAACCTATATAACTAGGTGAGTTTCATTTCCATTCTCATTCCCATTCCACCTTACTATCAAACCCATGCTCATAGTCATTCTCATCATTTAACCAAACGCCGCCTAATAGTCTAAGATTTGAAACATGGAGAAGAATTATATTTTGTGTGTACAAGAGACTAAATGGATAGGTGAGAAGGCAAAAATAATAGAGAACTCGGGTTTTAAATTATGGTATACAAGAAAGAGTAAAATAAGAAATGGAGTGGGTATTGTCGTAGATAGTTCATTAAAGGATGAAGTTGTAGTAGTTAGAAAAAATGATAGAATTATAGCCCTTAAGATAATATTGACAACAAAAACTGAGCATAATTAGCGTATATACACCGCAAGTAGAATTAGAAGAAGTTACCAAATCAAGGTTTTTGGGTGACTTAGATGAAGTATTATAAAACATTTCACCAAATGAAATGATTTTAATAGGAGGTGATCTAAATGGGCATGTCGAAGTGAAAAATGAGAAATATGAGAGGATACATGGGGATTATAGGTTTGGAACAAGAAATAAAAAAAGGAAAACTATATTAGATTTTGTGATAGCATATAACTTTATATTAGCTAATACATATTTTAAGAAAAGAGAAGAATACATAGTCACATGCAAAAGTGGGAATAATAAATCGCAAATTAACTTTCTTATAGTTAGAAAAAATGATAGAAAGATTTATAAAGATTGTAAGGTTATCCTGGAGAAAACTTAACTACCTAACATAGGTTAGTAGTGTTGGATATACGCCTCAAGCGTAGTATCAATTAAGTGGTGAAAGTTACAGGATGGGAAGTAAAATATATTTAAGGAGAAGGTAGAAGTATAAGTATTAGGTGAAATATATGGTGACTCTAATACGACATGGGATAAGATGATATCAAAGTTAAAAAATAGTAGTTAAAAGTGTACTCAATGAGTCAAAGGACCACTAAATAAGGAATCTTAGTGGAACGAGAAATACAAAAGAAAGTGAAGGAAAAGCGAACGGCTTATAAGAAATTATATATTTGTAAGAACGAGAAAAACTTTAAAAAATATACAATAGCTAAGAAAGAGGATAAGAAAGTAATGAATGAAGCAAAAACTGAAAATTTTAAACGATTATATCAAAAATTGAATACAAAAGAAGGGGAAAGAGACATTTATAGAATAGCTAAAATGAGAGAAAGGAAGGTAAGGGATCTTATCCAAATAAAATGTATTAAAGATGAATGTAATAGGGTACTAGTAAACGATTGAGAAATAAAAGAGCGATGGAAGAGATATTTTCATTAACTTTTTAATGAAGGTTTAGGTGACCAACTTAACTTAGGTATATTGGGTTGCAATGGTTGAAAACAAAATCCCACATCGAAAACACATGGAAAGGATCATGGAAGATATCTCCATTGGTATGAGACCTTTTGGGTAAAGCCCAAAAATAAAACCATGAGGGTTTAAGCCCAAAGTGGAAAATATCATATCATTATGGAGATATCTAAATTCTTTTGATCTTAACAATTGGTAACAGAGCCCGGATTGCCAGAAGGACTAATCGTCGACTGTGTACAAGAGTCATGGCCCAATAGAGCCACGTGGGTGAAATATTAACCTCTAACGAAGGAAGTGAAGGCTTTCATGTCTGGATAAGATGACCCGACACCAGGCAAAGAAGTCCTAGTTGCGGCTAAGCAAAGAAGTCCTAATAGGTTGAGTGGACCAAGGGGCAAGGAAGTCCTAGTAGGTTGGTTGGACCGAGAGGTAGGAGTCAAGGATCAGATGACATTAAGCGGATAAGCTTGAGGGGGTGATCCTTCGTGTTGGGGGTGGGAGGAGATGCAAAACACATGAAAAGGATCATGAACTTATAAGGAAAAGATATCTTCATTGGTACGAGGCATTTTGGATAGAGCACAAAAACAAAACCACGAGGGTTTAGGCCCAAAGTAGACAATATCATATCATTGTAAAGATATCTAAATTCTTTTGGTCCTAATAATTTAAGTAGATCAAATGAGTATAGAAATTTAAATTTTTATCGTAGAATTCAAACTTCAAAAGTAGAACAAACTTGAAATGGGATGCACAATGGAAAAGTCGTTGGACCAAATGATATTCCGATAGAGGTATAGAACTGCCTAGAGAAATAAGGTATTTAATGGCTTACAAAATTATTTAACATGATATTGAAAATGAAAAAAAATCTGATCAATAGTAGTTTTCTTATATAAAAATAAGGGAGACGTACAAAATTATACAAACGGGTATTAAACTAATGAATCATACCATGAAACTTTGGAAGAAAGTAATAGAAAAAAAGATTAAGGAGACAACGGTGATCGAAAATCAATTTGGGTTCATGTCTAGAAAGTCGACAATAGAAGTTATACATCTTCTTAAACAACTAATTGAAAAATATTAAGAGCAAGAACAAGATCTACGCATGGTATTCATTGACTTAGAAAAAACTTATGATAGGGTCTAAGAGAAATTATATAGAGAATTCTAGAAAAGAGAGATTAGCGTAACATATATTAAACTAATTAAGGATATGTACGAGGATGTAACGATAAGAATAGTAGCTAAAGCATTTCCAATAATGATATGGTTACATTAAGGATCAGCTCTAAGTCCCTATCTTTTTATACTAATTATAGACAAACTCACTACACACATTCAAGACACAGTATGGTAGTGCATGTTGTTTATAGATGATATTATTTTAGTAGATGAAATACATGAAGGAGTAAATACTAAACTAGAATCTTAACGGAAAATACTAGAAGGGAAAGGTTTTAGGCTCAGTAGAATAAAGACAGGATATATGGAATTTAAGTTTAACAATATTAGACGTAATAAGATAATTGTTAAGATAGGAGATGACGAGTTGCCCGAAACCGAGAGCTTTAAATATTTAAGATCATTTTTGTAAAACAATGGAGGAATTGAGAGAGATGTTTTATATAGGATACAAGTAGAATGGTTGAAATGGAGGAGAGCGTCTTTTGTTTTATGTTTACCTCTAAAACTTAAAGGAAAGTTCTACAAAATCACAATTAGACTTGCTATGTTATATGCAGTTGAATGTTGAGTTATGACTTGAGCACATGAGCAGAAGATGAGAGTTACAAAGATGAGAATGTTAAAATGGATGTGTGAACATACAAGGATGGACAAAATAAGAAATGAGAGCATTAGAGAGAAAGTCGGAGTTGTATCTATTGAGGAAAAACTTCGGGAGACGCGTTTAAGATAGTATAGGCATGTACTTAAATAACCAATAATTGCTCCAATTAGGCGATGTGAAATTATGACAAACACACATATCAAATGAAGAAGACCAAAAAAGACTTGAATAGCAACAATAAAATAAAATAAATTTTATTTAAGTATAGATGATGATATAGTAGGAGATAGAGCTCAATGGCGTAAAAGGATCCATATAGTCGACCCCACCAAATGGGATAAGGCTTAGTTGTTATTGTGTATATATATAGGACAATCTAATTCAATTTTATTTAATTAGAATAATGATATTTTTAAAATGTTAAAAATTATTTATTTCCCCTTCATTTTTCTCTTGCCAGAGTCCTCACTCTCCTCCCTCGAACCCTCTTGCTTGCCCATAACACACGCCACCTTTCCTAAGATAATCTTCCTCTCTCTAGTATCTTCTCCACTCTCCTTTCTCTCATCTCTTTTCTCTCCTATTTCTACCACAAACCACCACTTTAGTGTTGATGGCAAAGAATTTCTCATGTCGATTGATGGGAAGAGTAAATTCTGCATGGCAAAGTTCAACACCTCTATCCATGTCTTAATGCATTCACTTTCATGCTAACAATAATTGAGTTTTTCAAAAGCATGTTGCACCTAAGCACTACACTTATCCTTTCTCATCTAAATATAACTAATTATATGGCTACCATGTTCACAAGCAATGCAAAGGGAACTCGTTAATATACCCTATGGAGGAGATCATGTATTTTGGATCAACAACCCTAAACATGCATAATGAATATATACATCTGTTACTACAAAATTCCTCACAAAAATAGTGAAAATTAACTAGAATAACCAAAAGTTTGTATTGGAAATAGGGAGAGCTACCATATATTGAAATTCCCTTTTTACTTCTTCAACTATGGACAAGACATCTAATACATAAGAATAACAAACCATTACCTTCCAATAAAATGATAACTCTTGTACCAAAATTTTCAACTTCTAGATATATAAGCTTGTTAGCCTAATTTTTGTATTATGCAGCAATTTAAGGTATATTAATAATTGTAGTCCAGTTTTACCATAGAGAGCTTGTAAAAGAAGGTATTCTGGAGATCTGGATCATCAGTAGAAGTCAGTTGATGAATGCATTGGGCACCCTTTAGTTTCTTCAGAAGCCACATTCCTGAATTGAACAAAGAATTTGAGCTATACAAGTACCCTAAATGTGGTCCAGATATCGACATATACGTTTGCAAGTGCTTTAGAAATGGTTCCATTATACTCTCTGCAAAAGATCATAGGTATTAGGGAAAGAAATTTAATGGAACAAAAAAGACTTAAAGTATTTGAAAATTACGTGTTAAGGCACTTCTTATGATAATGTTTCCAATAGAATGTCCAACAAAACTAAGCTTTATGCCTTTACAGCCTCCATATCTTGAAAGCTTATCCATCTTCTTTCTAAGGAAGAGAATCACTTCTGTAGCTAACCTATTGCCCATGTCTCTAAAATCTCCTGTAGTCTTCTCTTCATTAGCTTCTGACATGAGACATTCAGCTCTAGGATCTAGCAAAAGCCATTGATTCCGAACAAGTCGTAAGTCCAGATGGTGTCCCTGTTGTCGCATGAATGTAGGTAGAAACAGTCAGCCAAACTAGAATCTATGAAAGAAAGAAATTAGACTGAAAATCACAAGAGTGGCCCTTTTATACATATCATCAAAAGGGCACTCTTTTTTAAAAATTATCATAACAGCATCTCACCCATAAAAAATTATCCAAAATAACCCTTTGTGATTTACCTTGGAGCTATTTTAGTCAAAGCAACTCCATCGTATTTTCTTTTCTGGCTTTTTATTCTTTTTTAATATACTAAATAGAAGAGAAAAAAAAGGAAAGATAAGGAAAAGAAAACAAAAGGAAAGGAAAAAATAATACAACAGAAAATCTTAATAAATTTTCTATTTTTTAATATCTAATTACTAAAAAATGAAACAAAGGTAAAAAAAGACAACAAAGAAAGGAAAGAAAAGAGCGAGATAGAAAATTTTAATAAAAATACAGAAAACAAAAAAATAGAAAAATCACCTTAGAGCTACTTTGGTCAAAGCTCCAAGGTTGTAGCTGCTTCTCCAAGGTGGAGCTGCTTTGATCAAAACAGCTCAAGGTTACGTTGTTTTGTACAAAGCAGTTCCAAGGTGGGTTGTGGAGGGTATTTTAGGTAGAAAATATTAATAGGGCACTCTTTTGATTTTGTCAATAAATCAATGCAAAGTAGATTCTGCACCAAACCTAGCAGACTGACCATTTACACAAGATAGATCTATAATAAGATAAAATTTATATTAAAGCCTGTCAGAAGAGTGCAACTACTGTAAGGCCATATTTCAGTTTCTGCTTATTTTAGAGATAATGTTGCATGTTGTTACTGTAGCATCAATATATATATATATATATATAAAATAAATTATTTTAAATAATAAGGCGGGTAATGTAATGTAGGTTTAAGCATTGCCTTTAAATTTTCAGAAATTCATGTTAAATTCAAAAATTTAGAGTTTCAATCTCATTAAATAGGTATTGGTAATTATATGTTATCGGGCCTGGATAATTAATATTTTAACTATTAAGTTAACGGGCCTAAACTAAACTATGACAAACATATAACCCTGGTCTAGTTTCATGAGGGTTATTGGAAAAGAGATCTCATCTCCTAGCCTAGGGTTCTTAGACGCTGACCTTTTTGCCAAGTCCATCTCAAAAATTGTGTGTAAAAGTTGAAGAATTTTGGAAGAAAAGTTTCTCGATCGTCTCCTGTCGTTCTCTTATGCTAAGGAAAGATTCCTAACATTTATTTCTGCACTATATGGGTCATATTATGGATGTTTTGATGCTTGATGCATGACTTATTATTAACTAGTACGTTTTTCAATCGTTGCAATATTTTGGTGAAGTTCTACGACCTTTTGATTAAAAAAATTGTTGCTAGAAATAATCAGGAGTTGGTTACTGCCTTAGGGACATTGGAGTGATGGTTTAACGAAGTTTTGTCAACCTTTTGATTGAAAAAATTATTGCTAGAAATAATCGGGAGTTGGCTGCTCCTTAGGGACGTTGGAGTAATGGTCTGACGAAGTTTTGTCGACCTTTTGATTCAAAATTTGTTGCCGGAAACAATCAGGAGTTGTGGTTGCCTTAGGGACGTTGGAAGGGTGTTTAAGGGGCTGAGGAAGTGATGTTATGGTGAGGAAAAAGGGATGGAGTCAGGGAGGTTCGGTCCAATGGTTTGTTCGTGAGTCGAGGGTCGGGAAGGGGCTGGTCGATGGTTGAGTCGAGGGTTGGGAAGAGGTTCGAGTGAAGATTTACTATCGATCAGGTTTAGAGGTTGCTGTGGGAGATGGGAGGAGTTGGATCAGTTCTAGGATAGCAGTTTGAGGTGCTAGTAAGGGGTCTCAAGACAAGGTTTTAGAGTCCAGAATTAAGGGATTGGAGGTTTGGGCTATATGGATACGTTTAGAGGTGGATAGAAGGGGTTTGGTGTTTTAGTTTTTGGGGGCGGTAGCATCTTTAAACTTTATTTTATGTCTAAGCACCTTTAATTCATTTATTATGAGTCACTAGTATCGCATTTTAAAACATAGAGAAAAGGAAGGAGATTATACATTTTAGTAATGATTTCGACGCATGAAAAAAAAAAACATGCTCAAGGATTGGTCATTCAACCTGTGTCACTCGCTATACCCCACACCTCACCCATCTTTGATCATACCCCACACATCACCCATATTTCTCGCACACTATTGATCAAGAGAGAGAGCAATAACTTCTCTCAATCAACAATTTCTCAAACTTCTTTAAATAAAATTTGATTAGGATGTAAATGATGATTAAACAAACAATATCATAACATAGTTAATTGAAAAATAGCATGATTTTATCAAAAAATAAATAAATAAACATGTATTATTCTATAATGGTATTAATAAATATATAAACAAAATATAACAACAACAACAACAGTCAAGTCTTATCCCACTAAGTAGGGTTGGTTATATAGATCCTTCTATGTCATTGGGCTCTATCCCCTAGTATATCTCTATACTTTAATAAATTTTATCTTGTTTTATTGTTACTAACCAAGCCTTCCTTGTTTGATGTGCATATTTGTCATAGTTTCACATTGCCTAATCAGAGCATTTATTGGTCCTCTAAGTGCATGTCTGTATTATCTTAAACGTGTCTCTCAAATTTTCCCTCAATAGATGCAATTCTGACTTTCTCTCTAATGCTCTCATTTCTTATTTTGCCCATCCTCGTAAGTCCACACATCCACCTTAACATCTTCATCTCTGCAACTCTCATCTTCTGCTCATATGCTCAAGTCGTTGGCCAATATTCAACGTTATATAACATAGCAAGTTTAACTGTCATTTTGTAGAACTTTCCTTTAAGTTTTAGAAGTACTTTACGATCACATAAAATACCCGACGCTCTCCTCCATTTTAACTATCCTGCTTGTATTTTATGTAAGACATCATTTTATAAAAATGATCTTAAATACTTAAAACTCTCAGTTCAGATAACTTGTCATCTCCTATCTTAACAATTATTTCATTACGTCTAATATTACTAAATTTAAATTCTATATATTCTATTTTTACTCTACTAAGCTTAAAACTTTTCACTTCTAGTGTTTCAAATAACATGCACCACAATACTATGTTTTAAACGTGTCCACTGAGTTCATCCATGATAAGTGTAGAAAGATAGGAACTTAAAGCTAATCCTTGTATAACCTATCTTTATTGGAAATGTTTCGGTTAATCAACCTAAAGCCTTCACTCTGATCATTACATCCTCATACATATCCTTAATTAGTTCAATATATGTTACGCTAACCTCTCTCTTTTCTAAATTTTCTATATAATTTCTCTTTTATAAACAAAATAGTAGTATAAGATATTACTAATCTCATAATAAATAGATATTATGTGAATATATTATGTGCTTCTGATCTAATTTTATTAATTCTGTTAATGCTTATTACATTATGTATCATTGATAATGTAGATGCAATGATGTATAATATGCAATCCTTGTGATCCTTGAACATTCTAATATATGAATTTCTTTATATTATTTTTTCTTTTTTTAATTTGGTATATGATTAGATTTCACTAATCCTGATATATGAATTTCTTTATATTGTTTTTTCTTTTTAATCTTTTTATCTGATTAGATTTCACTAATGCAGTTAATCATTATTTAGATTTTAACCACTTGATCCTAGTATCCATATTGATAACAATCATGATTTCAACAATGGAGTATGGACTATGTCAGCCTAATTCGCCAATTCTAGTTTTCCCAAATGCAAAAGTAAAGGGTACAAGTTACTTTTATACTATAACTCAACTACAAAATTAATATGCAGAAAGACAACCCTTATTCGTGAGCACTGATTGCAGAGGAGAGTAAAGAAGTGTAATTGCAAGGCAATTGCTGATAGCAATCAGAAAATATTCTTTCTTGTATCTTTCATGTTAGCCAACCCCATCTAGTGGGATAAGGTTTGGTGGTGGTGGTTGTTGTTGTATCTTTCATGTGGTCAATCCAGCATAGCACTCTAATAAGCACACATCTCTATAACCATATGTTCAGTGTTAGTTTCATACACACACAAAACCAACTCCATATACAAGCATGTGAGGACAACATGCTTTAGTTAACCCCATCTACTAGGAATGGATAAAATGACAGCCTATAAAAGCTTTAGTTAGTATTTTAAATTTCTATTACAGGTAAACTGTTATAGATCAATCTGAAAATACACGTCTATATTATATGCAACTACCTAATCAATTGATAATAACATGTGTATAGGTACAGGGGGAATTACCTAGGATATTGTGAGAAATGATTCCACCCTTAAATTAACCTGATATAAGAGTCAAAGGAAGTTTCAATCCATCTCTTCACTGTGTGCTAGTACCGAGGGGTTTCAAACCTTTGTTGAGGTTGATGTTTGCTCATTTCTTTTTATTCGTGCCATTCTACAGTTGTGTTCAGTCAGCACACTTCTCCTGTGCTAAGACCTCCAGCGACTATCCCAGGATCTTCCACAATCACCGCCCTCCCATCTCCCCTGTGTCCTTTGTTTGAGCCCCTAAGACCACCACAATCTTCAAGATGATCATCTAGGAGGGCTCATGTACCATGCGTCCTTGAGTTTCAAGGCAAGAATTTCTCTAATGCCAGTTCCACCTGGTACAACTATGTTAAATCATTCTCTAAAGTCTAAATTGCTTCCTTTGGTTAGCAGCATGTGAACTCTTCATTTGGCACCTTTTAGCTTGTGATTTCTTTAATCAGCAACATCATCTTTCATCTCCTGAGTCAAAATTGTTGTCAATTGTCTTATCTATGATTTAAAGGAAAGTGAGTGCCACCTTGTCTCTCTCAAGGCGCTCATAGGTCGAGTGCCTCTTCTGCCACAGGTTGTATCTCAAAGAACCAGTAGCCAACTCAGTTCACCATAACAGCTCATATCAAGCCTAGCCCAAGTGTCTTCATAGTCATAGATCCAACCCACTATATTGGGTCAACACTTTCTTAGTAACTTGTCACCTAAGAATGTCAACTTCCCAAGGGAGCCAACAGTGAGATCTAGAAGCTTAAGGTAGCCCATCTCTTAAGTACATGTAGCCCAATTCAGTTCCCTCATTGTTGATCAAGCAGACCACTCAAGTCTCCTTTGGTTTTAGGTTATTGTTGGGTGATCAAATTGAGATTCACATAATGTATCATGAACCATACTGGTAAATTATTGAATTGTGAATCATATCGAATTGTGATTAGCAATATTTTAATAAAAAATTATAAAATATGTTAAAAATAAATCTACTTTATTTAGAATATTTTAATAGCTAAAAGTGTGTAAAATAATATAATAATTTTATTTAATAGCATAATAGAAATAAATGAAGTTAAGTATTTTATTCTATTAAGGATTGATGAAGCTTTCTAATCAAATGCTTTTAGCAAGGAAAGTTATTGTCAATAAATAGATAACTTAGGCATGATGTGGCTTCGATGTCGCCCTTACTATTATTCCATGTGTTAATTTGATAAAGCCTATTCTTCTCAATAATTGTTAGTTGTCGAACTCACATAATTTATCATCAACTCTGTGAATTTTTCATTAATGTCATCTTAACTTTGAGATTTCTCTTTGTTTCATTATTTAGCTTCTATTCTATAACATAAAATTCATCATTTTATCTTATTTTATGATAAATACAATTTAATTTCTAGGATGTTTGGAAGTTAATTTTTTTAATAGGTTAAATTTACTTTCAGTTATTAAATTTAGAATTTAATAGTTTTACTTTCTTATTTTTCATAATGTTTGTATTAAATCGTACTAAGTTGATTCAACACATTATGGTCCTTTTCATTTCCAATTCATATGTAAAACTCTTGTTATTTTATATGTGAACCATATTGTGTGCTACAAATTATGAATCTATAATTTAACAACTATTACTACTTCACCCCAAGTGGCCACCTTACTTACCAATAGAGGTATTTTTACAACTTTTGGATTATCTCCCTAAATCTTAAACTCTGGATTGTGTGAACATATTTCTAGCAGTACATCCTCTTTCTCTACTCTTACACCACTCATACATCCTACTAATATCTAGTAATCGATCTTATTCATCAATTAAAAGCATTGGAGATTTTTTTTCACTTATGTTGGGTTTGCCTTCGATATTTTATATAGTTTTCATTGAACTTATTGATTATCATTAGATTGTTTTATTACTTATATTTCTTTTCAAGGTTTGAGGATATTAGGCAATTAGCATCAAGCACAAGTTTCATAGGCTTTACCTGAATGAACCTCTAATGTTTTAAGTGTTCTTACCTACACTTTCCCCACTCCATATTTGTACATTTTAGTCATTTCTTTGTTAATGTTGACATAGTTCATAACCTAATCTTTAAGCTCTTGAATGTGAGTCGTCAACAAAATAAACTTAATAATCCTTCTCTAATAGTGTTCATAACCACACTTTGCTTTAGTTTAATTGTATTTAGGGTCTAAATCGAGTTACTTCTACCTATAGTTGTCAAAATCATACGATTTATGATTTATATCATATGATAGATATAGTTCCTACATACGAATAAAAAGTGAAAAGAATTATGATAATTCAATTCAATACCATTTGAAATGAATCTTATTTTATACAATTCTAAAATTAAAAAAAATAAAAGTTAAATTTAACCAATAAAAAGAAATAAAAATCAAATTGTGTAAAAACTATAAATTAGACTAAATTAATATAAAAAGAAAGAAAAATAATGAATTGAGTCATAAACATGGTTTAAAATTTCGACCCATGCTAGAGCCTTGGTCCAGACCGGAATGATACGGTTTCGGTATTGTATCGTATCGTGCCGATACAGTTTTGATACTTTGTTAAATATAAGTGTATATAAATTTTATTAATATTTAATTATTAAATATGCTCACTATTGATGTTATATTTTGAGATGTTGAGTTCATATTTTAATATTTTTACATAAGATAATGTCTATTAAATTTTTATAAAAATTATTTTAAAAATAAAAATAATTCTCAAAATTCAAAACTAAATTTAAAATTATAAAATCATTTGAAAGTCTTAAAGATAATTATAAAATTATTTGAAGGTCTTTAATTATTTTTTAAATGTATATGTAAATTTTTATTTTTTTAAAATTTATTTGAAATATTTAAAAATTATATTTTGAAAAATATATATATATATTATTTTAAATTTACATTAAATTCAATATATATTAAAAATTTTAAATTATTTTATAAAATATTTTATTAATTTTTATAATTATTTAAAATTTGTATATTCTTAGGAAGTAATCTAGCAAGAAATAAACTCTTGTTGCTAGATAAAATGTGGAGGTAGAGTATATCCCCACAACAATAGCAACATGTGAAATTATTTAAGTTAAGCAGCTAATGACTAAGATAGGGTAGACACCAATAGGGTTTATTGTAACAATCAAGCAACTACGCACATAGGCTCTTGACCAAGTGTTCACGAGTGCAAAACCATATACATTGATTGTAAAATCATAAGATAGATGGAACAAACAAAGGAAATCATTACTTTATTTGTCAACTCTAATGATTAGCTAGTGGACCTATTGACCAAATCTTTAAAAGGCATAGAGTTAGTTGAGTATATTTTTAAGAAGCTAGGTTCTACAATATATTCCAAGTGTCTTGAGGGGGAGGGGGAGGGGGAGTCGTATAAACAAGTCTATATAAATAATGGTTGATAACTTTATATGTAACATACCTTATTGACTCTAGGTAGTGGGGGGCTATCTAGGCCACTATGAGGAAAATTTCCCTCAAATCAACATGAACTATGGATGCTAGTTAATATCAAAAGAATGCAAGGAATTAATAGGCAATGTAATCGAGGATAAACCTGAAAACCATGGACAAAGACAACTGCATGTAGTATATGGCTGCTCTTATTTCCCATGCTGAACTTGGGCACTAAATTTTCTTCCTCAGTTACTATGGCATCATTCTGATCCAAAGAAAGCTGTGATGAATTGTTGGGAAAGTTAATAACATGCTGTTCTACAAGAACAACAGGTACTCGTGAAGGATCACGAAAAATGTGCATGTCTTGAATATATAGGCCATTGATCTGCACACGACCTATGAAATTTAGAAAATTCAGGTAAAAGTTATCATATTACCAATTAAACAATTATGATATCTCACTTTCATTTGGTTGATACTTTTCCGGTGAAGTTCCGCACGTGCCACTGCAATTTGAGTTGGCTGCACATAATGGAAAAGGAAAACTTATTTTCCTTTGTAGTTTAAAAATATTTCTACAAAATAATCTGTATGTTATACAAGTCTGGTAAAGTTAAATTGACATTGTTTAGCATACTTCATCACTGGACTTTCTTGGACCAACATTTCCAGCTCCATTATGGTGAGAAGAATCATCAGCTCCACTTTTCAAGTAACGGTGGGGAACTTGAGTTTTCAGATGAACCATCCATATCGACCATTCAGTCTTGCGTCCCATAGCCCAAGTATCATGGAGATGTTCAAGTATGGAAAATCTATTTTTCCTAAGAGCCAAAAAAAAAACTACCTTATTCGCTGACTTAATGTGGCAACCATAGTTAACAGAGTACCCATTGTAATATCACATCATATTTCCAGGCAACATGCAATATAAATTGGTGAAGATTAACTTCATAATCTAATGATTAAAATAAATTTACACTACCAATTATCCATTTGACATTTTTTCTTATTTTCAACATGCTATAAAGAATCTGTAAGTATCACAGAGTTATCATCTTTGCTAATAATGATGTTTACACATGTTCACCACTATTGTTCAACACCATTGTAACTTTCAAATCTTACTTACCACTGAGCATTTTCAAATAACATATTCATGACAATTATAAAAATGCAAAATCCAAAAATATGTTGGATCATTTCATTCAGGACATGCAATATTCTGTAATTCATACCTTAAATAACTCAAAAAAAAAAACTACGTTGCTTGCTTACATAGGTGAACAGAGAACATTATCAAAGAAAGGCATTTACATCATCAAATTCATACCTCCCCAATCATTCCAAAGATCAGAATGTAATACTCACTATATTAACTCATGAGGAGAAGAAAACCCATACCTATGGAATTTCAAAAACGTACTCCATAGGAAAGACAGATGGCTACCCAAAGTGAAACATACACTCAACAGTTCTTCCTTTGACAGAGAGCAGAGCTTGACATCATTTCCAAAATCAGCTGTATTGTTTGATTTCTGCACAATCAATTACAAGCATCAATTGTAAACGAACCTTAAATGATAAATTATGTTGGTTAAATGACCAAAATTCCAAAATTCACAAGGAAATTCACTACATAAGAACAAGCTGAACAAGTACCTCCAAAATATTTTGTAGCATCCCAGCCAACTGTCCAACACCCATCTTTGACCTATAAAGGCCCCCATCACCGGTAGATAAATCAGTTTTCAATGAAGAACCAACAAACTCAAATCTACCAAGATTCAGGTCAGCATCATGAAAATCATCAATAGGTTGACCAATTGTGCTGCTCAAGTTTTTCATTTCTTCTAAAATCATCTCACGAGAAACAAACAGTGACTTCACAGTCTCAATGGCTATTGAGCACCAAGCATGACCTAATAACTGACATGTCATAAAAAATTAGCTATATGCAAAAGGTCGACAGCATAACAGGTATAAGATCAAGTTAATTCAGTAGTGCATGAGGTTATTCTAATCTATTGATCAGTGCATGGAATAATAATCAAGATATCTTATCAACTTCATAAACATAAATATGCAACAAAATATCAACAAGTGAGAGAGATCTGCAATGCTCGGGAATAACACATCATTAAATACAAATTGAATGTCTAATTCAACATAATTGGTTGAAAAAAAGGCAAGTTAAATTTCACTAGGTATGCATGAACTGCAGATTGAAGGGAAGCCTTGGCGCAACGGTAAAGTTATTGCTTTGTGGCCAAAAGGTCA
>JBBMJZ010068687.1:0-23856 GCA_037833815.1 Zingiber zerumbet
AATACGCTCAGGGTTAGGCGCACACGATGGGCGCGTAGCTGATTAAGGTCGTGTGAGTAACCAAAGCAGCATTTGCGTCTGCCGAGGGAAGAGGAGGGAGAGGGCGTAGCGCGCTCCTCGGCAGCCATCGGCTTGCCCCCACGCCGGAGGCTTAGGTCTGGAGGCATGGGGAACTCTCTCGGGTGCTCGGCCTCCGGCGAACGGTTGGTGTCCGCGGCTCGGGATGGCGATCTAATCGAGGCCCGCATGCTGCTGGAGTTCAACCCTGGACTCGCCAAGTACTCCACCTTCCGTGGCCTCAACGCCCCTCTACATTTCGCCGCCGCCAAGGGCCACAACGAGGTCGGTTTTTTTCCCCCTCTTACAAGATTCGACCTTTCGATGTTGCTCGCCGTGTTGTGGGTTGTCTTACTGACTCGGTGTGTCTCCTCAGATCGTGACGCTACTGCTAGAGAATGGGGCCGACGTGAATCTGAGAAACTATTGTGGCCAGGTATTCGATTATTGTTTTCTCCCTCTTTTGTCTTGCGATTTGAATCTATCCTTTTTCTGGAACTTCTATATTCGAAAGGTTTGATCTTTGTGTTTATCATGAACGAAATTGAATATATAGACAGCATTGATGCAAGCTTGTCGTCACGGTCATTGGGAGGTGGTGCAGACTCTGCTCATCTACAGAAGCATTGTATGTGTGGGTTCGTCAAGATTTCCTTTTTATGTTTACAGAAATTGAAATCCTTTCTTTTGGGGGAGTTGAGAGTTAACTGGATCGGAAATCCTGAAGGTGACAAGAACGGACTATCTGAACGGCCGGAGTGCCCTGCACTTTGCAGCGGCCGGGGGACATGTGCGCTGCATTAGGCTGCTGGTGGCGGATTTCATCCCTAGCGCTCCGTATGACATGATTGCTGCAGAAAAGGATGGCACAGGCAGCCCGGGGCGTGCTTTGGACCAAAAATATGATCGGTCGTAGGTTATCAAACTAATCTAAAATTATGAATGCCAAATTGGTGGCACTTCTTTTTGTTTATTCTTTTGAACTGAACTAAATGTTGCAGTGCGCTGATGAAGTTTATTAACAAACCTGCCGATGGAGGAATCACAGCATTACACATGACAGCTTTGAATGGTTACTTTGATTGTGTACAACTCCTACTGGATTTGGGTGCTAATATCTCTGTAGCTACATTTAACTATGGCTCATCTTTCAATTTGATAGGTGTGTTCTGGTTTTGCAAGCGAAATCGTGTGATTTGTTAAACATGAATTTTAGAGCACTTTTTCAATTTTTATGAATCAAGCAGGAGCCGGAAGCACTCCTTTACATTATGCAGCTTGTGGAGGGAATCTTAAATGTTGCCAGGCAATGCTCAAGTCCTATGATGAAAGCCATACATGTTTTCCTATGTTACCTTTTTGTTTCTTAGGTTGATGTTTTTCAATTTCATTTCTAACTCTTCTTCTTGGCAGATTCTCCTTGCTAGAGGTGCTAGCAGGTTGGCGTTGAACTGTAACGGGTAGATTTCCCTTTTTCTTGTTAAATCTACTTGTTATCTCTTGGAATTTTTCCATGAGAATTTCTTTCCTAGATTAGAGTTTGTTCTCTGAGGCAACTTTTGTTTGTCCTTCAGATGGCTACCTCTGGATGCTGCAAAAATATGGAGACGACGTTGCCTGGAACCATTTTTGAACCCAAATTCAGAACTGAATCTTCCTGCATTTCCACTATCAAATTACCTTTCCTTGCCCCTCTTGAGTATACTTAACATAGCAAGGTGCATCACAATTTTTTATTTCTGTTTGTTTCCTCATGTACTATAAAGTATAATGTTTCCTCAATCCTGCTGTTAGCAATTCACGCTATTGATTATACATTTTGTGTGTTCTAAGTAATCTGTATATTTAACTCTTGGTAGTAGTTCTTTATTAGAACCACATCAAATTTGTTATAAATGTTTCCTTGTAGTTAATATGATGGGCACCTTTTAGGAAATCTCATAAATTATTTTGATGTAGTTAATATGTTAGAGACCTCTATGTACATAACATCAATCAAAAGACAAGAACATCTAAATTCTTTTCTCCCATAGGGGATATAAATGACTTACAACACTACCACGAAATTTTATGATCATTCATAGCTATTTGTTGGCAAGTTTGTTCTGGTGTATTTTCATCATGTCAATCTTATAGCCTATAGGTTCATGTGTATGCCATATTAGTCTTAATCTTTTTGTTACTTTACTTGCATTGGACTTCCCATTCACATTAATTAAAATCTTCATCTAATTATGGTTATAGTTCCCATACCCCCTCGCGCGCGCACACACATTAAAAAAACATACTGTACTTCTTAATTTCTTAGACTAGTATCAGTTTTTTTCAGAAATAGACTGAAGAAAGAAATAGTTTGGAATTAGGAGCTCTTCAATATTGATATCATATGGATCTTCATGGGAAATAAAATTAGGATTAAGACAAGATAAATTCATGGGGAATCTAATAGTAAAGATGCATCATATAAAGAGATTTAGTGGTATTGTGAGGAAGTACAAAAGACTATTAAATAACATGTTTTCTCTTTTATGTGATGAAGGGGAAGGACAGGTTTATTTTGCTAGTTTAGTTGTTTGTATAATGACTTGTATTTAACAAGGAATTTTCTATGCTATATGATTTTATAATTGTCTTATCGGTAGATACCAATAATTACAATCAGGATTACCATATGCATCTTGAGATTGGCATCTGGAATGAAAGGCTGATTGTGTTATATCGAGTCTTTCAGACAAAAGTATTTACTAGTGTTTTGATGATATGAACTGGTGGAGGTATGTAGGGTACATGTGAAGTAGAATTGCTGACTATATTTAGTAGAAAGCTAATATGCTTAGCAATGCATTAAGTGATGAGTGTTTATAAACTAGCGTGGGACATTTCTAAATTTTGAGGGAGCAAATTGGGATTTTCTCATACTTTAATGCCAATATCAAGTTGTTTCACCTAGATCTTTGGACAATCTTTGATGGTCATGTTTCTGTTCATTGATGCAACAAGGCATAATATAGAAAGCAAGTGAAACCGCAAAAGATTCATGTGACACATTCTGCGTATTAGTGTATTATGATCTGTCCTGTTGGAATCTACAATGTCTCATACTTCTAATTACATTCTTCTGTAGGGAGTGTGGGTTACAGCCTTCAGTTTTATCTGATAGTTATGATCTCTGTGCTGTCTGCCTCGAAAGAACTTGCAGTGTTGCTGCAGAAGGTGAAAGCTCCTCTTTTTATAAGATTGAGTTGGCTATTTCTAGGCTGCTCAATTAATTGCTTTGCTTATAAAATTGCAAGCATGGAATCATTCCTTTGATAGGATGCTTGCATTGTGGGAAACATAGCAAAGTACTTGATTGGGACCGAAATTTATGTTTTACTGGACAATGCTGCACTAACCGACTGAGTTTGGATATTGGAAGATAAGCTATAGTCAAGTTTGAGTGTCAACTAATAGTACATTATGATTGAGCTCTTCATTTTGCGTGAGGTTGCTCCTTACAACTTTAGTTCTAGAAAACCTCTCTTAAACATTTGGCATTGCGTTAGACACTCAGACGTCAACTTGTGCTTTTACTTCGTCTTGACAGCAATTAGTAACTAATTCTTCAAATCTAATGATGTCTTTTTTGCCTTTTAATTGCCTTTCAGGCTGTGGCCATGAACTATGTGTTCAGTGTGCACTCTATCTTTGTTCAACAAGCAGCACTCCATCTGCAATTGCCGATCCACCTGGCTCAATTCCATGCCCTCTCTGCCGAAATGGAATAGTTTCTTTCGTCAAATTACCTGCAACCCCGGCTAAGGGGCTGAAGCCAAACCTAGCACTCACTCTCTGCAGCCCCTGCATTCTAACTCCATGCGCCGTTGATGTTCCCATCTCAAATAGAATAGAGGCACCACCCAGGAATCGGGCAGCTTCTTCTGAGCTCGTATGCCCGCTTGTATGTACCCCGTTCTCGGCTGGTTTCATCTCCCCCAACTATGACGATGAGCCATGTCCATCAAGTGAATCCCAAGTAGAAGTTCAACCACAATCAGCACGCTCGACGCAGACCACTTCCAGCGAGCTGGATAAAATAGACGAGCAAAGAGCCGATCCTAGCTGCTCAGGTATGTTCTGGGGTCGAAGAAGCTGCAATAGGGAGCATCAGTGTAATTCCGAAATAAATGCTTAAGCTATGCTTGTGAACGTTCTGTCGGTATGGAAGCTAGAGAAGTCTTCATGTTTTAGTTCAAAGGGCACTGGCAAAGGATGTTGTTGATAGAACGTGTTTACTAATTTTTAAAATCGTATCGCGAGAGTTTCTTTGCATAGTAGTTATGTAGAAGATCTTTCAATGCCTTGCGAATTGGCTGCGTCTGTGTGAAATACTGCGAATTGAAAAATTGGATGATGAAATCTTGCTACCTCACTATAAACTCATGGATGTCTTACCGCCGCAATTCATAAGGTAAAGATTGGGGTGGAAGCTTACTAAAGATCAATGTGGGAGAGTGATGGATCATTTACTATCTATTAGGTGATAGGCCTGGCCCAGTACAACGCGCGTGGCTTTACGAATAAATATGTTATAGTTGGGAATCGAGCTGTATGTATCTGGATGACAATCTGAATATTCTATCGTTGTACCATAGCCCTAAGGATAATACAAATTAAAAAAAATAATAATAATTCCAATTAGCTTCATTGGTTATCCCTGTGATGACCGGTCTGATCTTACAGAAGTTTTTCACCGGTCACTAAGATACATCATAAAGTTCACGCGGCTGTCAATATACGGATTTTTAAAAAAGATCTATTATACATTGTCTTATTTTATTATAATAAAACTAAATGAGGTTTTTTTATAAAATATTCAATGCAAACAAAATTTCAAAGTAATGTTTTACTTTTAAAAGAATAAATTGGGAGAGGCTTAAAAATATATATATACGTGAAAATTTTAAGAATTATTATTATTTTTATTTATATTGGTGGAGAAAAAAATGAACAAAATTTGATATTTAAAAAAAAAAAGAGAGTGTATTTTTCGATGAATAGGTAGATCTCGAGGGTTTTTGGATAAATTATCCTAAATATAGGGGAGGAAATGGAAAAAAAGCGACGACAAACCGGAAAGGCCACACAACGTGAGGCCATCCGATCTATTTTCACTCCTTTCTTCCAACTTCGTCCTCGCCCTTTGTCCACTCTTCATTTCGATCGAGGAGAACGGAGAATTGAAGCAGGAAAAGGTCGGCTGATCGGTTGGAAGATGGTCTGCGTGGATACGTATCTCTTCTCCCTCCCCAAAGTTCTTGTTTTTCTGTGAATTTTTCGCTTCCTTGCGGTGCTTGGGTAAGGCTCGCGAGGCAAAAGTTTCGTTTTTTTTTGTTGCTTCGTCGGCGGAGCTGACGAGGTGTTGTTTCTTTGAGCAGGGAAGATGGGCGTCGGAGTGTCGAGCGTCATGGGGCCGGAAGGTGAGGCGGGTGGCCTCCCGACGGGGCTGGGGGATCTCCCGGAGAACTGCATCGCGGCAGTTCTTGCCTACCTTGAGCCGCTGGAAATCTGCAGGGCGGCCCGGCTCAGCCGGACATTTCGGGGGGCGTCCTCCTCGGACTCGGTGTGGGAGACGAAGCTCCCGAGGAATTACCGGCATCTGTTGGCGCTGGCCACGGATGAGGAAAACCCTTACAAAAAGAGCCGTCTTTGCAAGAAAGAGATCTATGCGCGACTGTGTCGTCCGGTTCCCTTGGATGGGGGTACCAAGGTGTGTCTTCTGGGTTCATCTTTTTCCTAACATTCTTCATAGTCATTGATGGGTTCCGATTACAATTCCTCGCATTATAACAAAGAATGTATAATCGTTAAAAATCTTCCTTCCGAACGATGAGGATTTTTTATTTTTTATTTTTTATTTTTTTATGTTTTGGATATGTATATTGTATCGCTATCTTTCCTTTTATCTCTTCAAGATTGATCGTAACTTGAAGTTTATTTCGTGATTTTGGGGTTTCGATTGTTGATTTTCTTGGATTTAGGAACAGATTGGAATTTCGTGATGGCTGGAGAAGAATCAAACAAGTGAAGGTGTTTCTTTTGGGAGTCTTTCTCATCACATGCTTGTTTTAGCTATGATCTTATGGTTTATCTATTTGTCTGTAGGAATTTTGGCTTGAGAGGACCAGCGGTGGAATCTGTATGTCAATTTCATCGAGGGCTTTGCTGATAACAGGGATTGATGATCGGAGATACTGGAACTATCTCACTACAGAGGAATCTGGGTATAGGTTCATCTAATCTGAACTGAGATTTTCTTTGAAGTAGAAGTATTGCATGCGTAAGTTGATTATACAATAAATAATACAACAATTGTGCATGAGAAGAGGAAATTCAACTCATAGGTCTTTTAGTGGCCTTGAAAATTGATATTCTAGTTCTCAAATCACCAAACACACTCTTCGCTTGATGTTTTTTTTCTTAAACTCTTTGAAGTGTGATTGTGTGAATATATTGGAAGCAAGCATGCAGATACATAATGTATTATGATGTTACTATTACTGTGCCTTACATTTCACATAAAACTTTTGTCTTTTATCGAAAATAGATTATCAGCTTTGAAATGTTAGATCAATTTGCAACATAAATAAATTAACGCATATCTTCAACTCGGTGGTTGTCTCTTTCTATGGTTTTTATGGTTTGGTTTGATAAGTTTATTGTGAATCGTTTCCAATTGTTATTGTTGTTGTCACTTAGTCCTTTGATTTGTTAATAGTCATTTTAATAGCAGTTTTCTGCTGTTGATATAGCTACTCCAGATATGAACTCCATTTTGATTGTTCCCAATATGATATCTGGATACACCATTTTATCTAACCTCCTAAACTTGATATCTTCTATTCTGGCCAAACTTTTTCTTCTGGAAATTATTTTGGATCCATCAACTTAAATAGCTTCTGATCAAGAATTGGTTGGGTAACTGCATCCTAGTTTGGAATCATTCTCTTTATATATAGTGTGCTCATCTTCCTTTTGTCTAATTCTTTGTTGTTGTGAAGAAACCTGTGTCGTTTCTCTCTAATCTTTAGGCTTTGCATTCCATTCCCTTCCTTTATTGGACGATTACAACGAACTGAAACAAAACTAAGATAAGAAAAATTCCTGGTAAAGGTTACATTGCTGTTTGTATTCTGTAGGGATGGAAATCTAGTGTTAGACACATCTTGAACAAGGATTTGAACACTAGGCTTTGTCAAAGGATTGGAAATGTTGCCATAACTGATAAAAATGGACATCTTTTGGTGTCATACTAGGGTTCGTGATACATGCATCATGTCTACAATCGTTTATCTGCATTGCCATCTTCAGTAACTAGCATATTCCTAGAGGACAGTCAGAATGCAATGTTGCCATAACAGATGAAATGGACATCATCTAGTACTAGCACACTAAGGTTGCTTCGTATCAACAATCCTCTCTATCTGCATTGTCAGCTTCAGTAACTATAATATGCCAAAAAGACAGCGAGAATGCAAAATGTAGAAGAAATACGTGTCTTTAATTGGGGAAATCAACCTATCATTAACAAATACCTACATTAATTGGTGATAGAGAATCTTTTTTGCATTTATTTTTTCAGAATTTTAACAGAGTTAAGCCCATATCGAGTTAATTATATACAAAAGCAACAATAATATGAATGCACAGAATGTGCATGCTAGAATAAATGAGAACCAACGCTGAAATTTTTGTTGCTTTGCAGATTCCACTCGGTAGCTTACCTTCATCAAACTTGGTGGTTTGAGGTAGATGGAGAAGTTGACTTTTGCTTCCCAGCTGGTTCCTACAGCCTCTTCTTCCGCCTCCATTTAGGGCGTGCCACCAAGCGACTCGGCCGTCGAATATGCATCACTGAACACATACATGGGTGGGACATAAAGCCGGTGCGGTTTCAGCTGTCCACTTCAGATGGTCAACTTGCTCAATCCAAGTGTTACCTAGATAAGATTGGGAGCTGGATCCTATACCATGCAGGTGATTTTGTCGTAGAGAACTCTGATGTGCCGACCAACCTCAAGTTCTCGATGAAGCAGATCGACTGCACCCACACAAAAGGTGGCCTTTGTGTTGATTCTGTCTTCATCTATCCCAAAGGTTTTAGACAAGGAAAAATCTTTGCCGCTGACCTGATGACATAGAATAGATCAAGCAGTCTTTACTGAATTAGAAGATACCAGCAGTAGAGCTTAGTGGTTTTGCTCTCTTGTAAGCAATTGAGTGCAAATAATGTACATATTTGTGTCAAGAACTTCATGGACTCTCAGAAGTTCCTGAATGAAGCTTTTGAATGGGTGTGTGTATGATTTCTTGAGATCAAATTTTCGAAAAGTTGGAGAAACTTGAACTTGATCTTATCTTGCCATGTTTGATAGTCAGATATTTGTGTCCTGTTTACTGACTAATTGAGAATTCTTTGTAAGAGTTTGATCAAGTTGCTCACATGATCTCTTACTTTAAAACTATCAGAAAAGAATTTGGTAAAAGGATTCTCTTTTTAAGAGTTGTTTTTGGGATTATAAATAAGCTAACTTAAATCAAGCTTTATGTTATTTGATAATCAAGTTTAAAATGAACTAAGCTAAAAATATTTATTTTAGCCCGGCTTGTTTTTTTTTTAAGCTGGGTTGCCGTTTGACTTGAACTTATGTGCTTAATTTAAGCTTGTTTAATTATTTAAATTTTTTATATTTTTAATTTGTTTAATTGGTTAGTGAGTTGAGTTTGAGAGTTTATTTATTTATTTACCATATTGATAAATTTATTAACTAATTGAGTTGTTTAAATTTATTTATTTCATTGATCTTAAATATTAAACGGATATAAATAAGCATAATGTATTTTATAAATTAAATAATGGGTGAAATATTGTTTTGATAAATTTTAAAAGAGGTGCACATTCTATTCATAAATATATTTTTTTTAAGAGTTCCTTCTTCTTCTTTTTTTTTTATTATTATTATTATTATTATTTATAATTTAAAGATCTTCCTCCTAATTTACTCATCTGGTAAATTTAAACGTGCAAATGATTTTCCGGCTAACCGCCAATATCCTACATAATAAATAATTATTTTCTTAGAGCGAAAATAAATGATTTTTTTTTAATTTTAGGGGCGGCTGCATACTGTTTGCAATAGGATAAATTATGAGGGGCTGTGAAACATTTTGCACAAACTGCAAATTTATTTCACAATCTGCGCCAACCGTAACAAATAATTATTCACGGCCAGAGAGAGAAGTGCAAAATGAATTGAATGGAGGAGTATTTTGCATAATTAAATACCGGAGAGATACTGCACGATTTGGGTTTTCCTTTTATTGCCTCTGCGTTCTTCTCCGCCAGTCTCTCTCCTTCTCTTTCTCTTTGGAATCCATTTCCTCGTCTCTCGCTCTAGGGTTTCGCTTCCCTGTCCTCGATCGCCCCCGCGGCCTCCCTGCGGATGAGATTCTGAATTTCTTCCCGTTTCCTCACATATTTTTGGGTTCCTGTTCGTGGAAAGCCCGGCTGCGCAGTTGGTTTCCGAGGATGGGTGGCCGCTGGGACTTCTTAGAATGGCTGAGTCCGGACGTCTCCGCCTCCGTGCTCACGCGCCTCGACGATCCAGCGGACCTCGCACGGGTCAGCGCCGTGTCCTGGTCCTGGCGCATGTTCGGTGAGTTACTGTGGTTTCTGATAGGCGATGGATATATTGCCTAGTTTGATTCGTTAGGGAAGGCTGAATTGCGGGTGTTTTCTACTCGAGAAATAGCTCTACGTGGATTGGATAATGTTTGTTGCATGCACTTCGTCTTAGATTATCCTCTTATCATTTTGCGGTGGAAATTTACTGAATTTTCAATTTTTAGACATGGCTCGTTTGTCTAGCCAAAAAAAAAAAACGTATTGATGAAGCATGGGAGGATAACTAGTTTCCACGGGAGACAGCACTTATCTTCACTTGTTGTTTTCATGTCTGACTACCTATATACATGAGGCGTATACAATTTGGGTAGGTATGGGCTATTTGTATCTGGAGAATTCTTTTGGTACAGTTATTTTGCCTTTATGAATTTATGCCCGTCTCATTTTTTTCTCTAGATTTCGGATTAGTGTGTTGAGGGAGGAAACGATTGTGTGATTCTCTTCTGTCTCAGATCGTGTGTTCAATTCTTTGAAGGAGATAGTGCTGTAAACTAAGCCATAATTTTGGGTTATTGCTCTTCTTCACCTGATTTTACAGTTTATGTTGCTCTGATGTCGCCTGTGGCTACAACAGGAATAGCTTTTTCTTACTTTTCCTCCGGCTGATAAGATGATTTGGTTCACTAAGTTGCCTCTTACCTGCCCATGGATTCGGCAATTGTTCCAAAGATTGACCTAATTCAGAGCAATTGGGAAGTTTTTGATGGATGTAATATTGTTTAGGTTTCTAGTTTGAAATAAAAGACCTTTTTTTTATGACTTCAATTTTTGGTTGAGTTTGTTGTCTCTGTCCAGCTCATTGTAGTGGGCAAAATTGAACATTTGTTTATGTTCAATGAGCCATTGTTACTTAAATATCTGGAAAGGCTAACATACAGAGTGCAGTTGTCAACAGATAGTTTGCACATGGATTCAATCATTTTGTTTTTTTTTTTCTGTGCCAATTTAAGCTTTATTTAAGATTCTCTAGAAGGGGTATATCAGGAGAAGAAAGCATAGGGAAGAATTTGTATCTATGGAAATGACTTTGATGAGTGGATGGTGATATTATTGGATGTAAAAACCTATTTCCGGTTCTGATTATTATTTTACACCATTAAAGCTTTCTAACTTTCCATTACCTTGAACTTTTTATTGTGATTACAAGAACTTTTCAGATCATAATTGCATACTACTCTTGATGCTCTTTTCTATTTTATTCATCCTCTTACATATTATATTATGTTTATGTCATGTTTAATTGTGTGATCTTTATATGGGCTACGCTTCCATCTTTTTTCTCAAAAAAAATTTAATACTGTCATTGTATGACTTAATTATGAGGCAAATTTTGACAAGGAAATATATGACACATGGTAGTAGTTTTTTTTCATATTGTATTTCATGTTTGGTTCTGAGGCAGGAGTTTGATATATATTGCAGTTGTTGCAAATGGTTTTGGCAAAAGGCTATGCTTGAGGAATTATCCTGATGTGCCAAGTTTTTCTTGCATCTTTGAAGTAAGTACTGTGAACAAGACTGCGCAAGTTGGCTGTAGTGCTGCTGCAGAATGGGAAACCTTGGAGAGAGAACATCGTGTGTATCTGTACCTGAGTCATTGTCTTGGTTCGTCTAAATGTGAAAGGAATTGTATTTCCGAGGCAATATGTGCTTCCAGCACTGATAACTATCCAGATGAGAGCATTGCAAATACACTAGAACCTAGTGAAATAGTGGACCGTAGACCTTCTTATTGGTCGAGTAGCGGGCAGAGAGATCCTAGTATGTCAGAGAGTCTAACTTACAAATTAGTTGCAAACCTCTGCATTGTTGATGAGATAAAGATTAAGCCATTCAGAGGTGTCATTCTAGCTTTTTCCTTCTGCCATCATAATACTTGAATGCTACTTAGATTCAGTAATTTTATTTGTTTCTTTTTTGTTTATTCAGCATATTTTCAGTATGGTCATCCCATATACTCTGCAAAAGCTGTGCGTTTCCGGATGGGGTGTTCCAGATCAGGATCTGGTATAAGTTGTAGCCCAGATCAGCAATCGGCTCTCATTGAACAATACCACTGGAGATATACTTCACCAGAGTTGCCAATGGCCCAGGTAATATAAGGATATTAATTTTATAATTTCATAGTAGCTTATCACAAATTTTGCCCTCAAAATACTGGTCGTTGGTATCTCAATGACTGATAAATGACATCTTTATTTCATCCAGAATGGTTATAGTGGAAAACAGGACATTTTTATTCTTAATTTATCTATGTTGATAAAGTGACTTTAACGTCAATTTGTTCTAAATGCAGTGTCATTATGGATTTTAATTGTATTGCATTTATCTTGGCATCAAATTTGTCTTCATTCTAAACCATTTAGTATCTGAGTGCATGACCTTAAATTTGGACAAATGGCATACCTTCTTGCATATGAATATGAGATAGCATATGTGTGCAGTGTTAAAGAATTAGGTATGAGGCTTGATGTCATTGCTGCTGCTTCTGCCACTGCCTTTGTATTTACAAGTATAGCGTGAAAGTAATACCTAATTTTTTGTTTGAAAATGGTTAAACAGGCAAATGTTTTGCAATCTTTCAAGCTTCCTAAGCCTGTTATCTGCCTTGGTGGTGTTCTTCAGATTGAGTTGCTGGGTAGGGTTCAGAAACAAGCAATGGATGATCTCTATTATATTTGGTAAGCACGGGATGATCATCTACTTCTTATTATTTGTTTTTGTCTTCTTGTTACTCATTATCTGCACCAGTTCATACATTTTGGACAGAGGTACAAGAAATACAAATTTGAATTATAGATGTTTAGGAATTTAGCATGTAAATAAGTGCGAGATGCTACAAAATAAACAATCCCTTTTAGCATTTGCTTACATAGGCATTGGTCGTTTTAAAATGAATTTAAAGGAATGCCATGTTTCATTTATCTCTTCTTTCGAATCACTTCTAACATGCTCTTTTGCATCTTGAAGCGTCTGCCATGTTCAAGTTCTTGGTCGTCCACTATCACCTGTATTAGATCTCAATGTTCACGAGAGTGCGGATAATTTAGCTGTGACCTATTTCCCAGATGCAAGAAGCTGCACTTTGCCAGTGAGGGTCACAGAAGACGATGCTAGCGACTCGTCTTCATGGCAATCCCTTGCTACAAGGTTCTGGCACTTGGGAGCTGTCAGACGGAACCAAGTATTACTTAGTATGCTGCTAGGACCCATTCAGTTTTCTGATGATGGTGGTGATGTTGACGGCGACAAGAATGACAATTGATGATATGGAAGAGGAGCCTTGTGTCTTCTAAGCATCCAAGTTTCTCTTCGCGCCGATCCGTGTAAAGTAACAGGGTTTGTGTCATATTGGAATCAGACACACCCTCTGATTCTCTCTATGTTATCATATGTTTAATGTTCTTAACTTTTCTTATGGTAGCTATTAAGTTATGTATACTTCTAGATCAAACAATATGAGCACCTGTTGATCCCTCACCCGATCTACTTTATTTTAAATGAGAAATGATGCCACTTCTTTCAGAGTCTCAAACTCTTCACTTTGTATGTCAAAACTATTCTTTATTTTCTCAGCTCAAGCCAAGTAACAATAATGTAACACAATCAATTCAATATCAAGCTTGCAAAGTAACTGGTGTACTTGTTAAACGATAGGCTTTATTCTTGAGCATACTCATGTAGACAAATACTTGTCGCATATTTCATCATCTCTTTTGTTCAGGTTTATTGATATCAAACTGCTACAAGAACTTCTCCAGTCCATAGATTAAGTTCTGCCAGAAAAACCTTTCCAGTTACATGTTTAGAATCTCTTTGATAAGATGTTACAATTCAAATCCAAATACCTGCAAGCGAACCACCTTTCTGATGGCCAAAATGAGCCCTGGCATGAGGCTCTCAACACTTGTGGTATCATGGCTGACAGAGTAAACCTGCACAAACCCTCTTCAATTCCCTGGACAGCCATGCTCAAATGGATTCAAGCTTGCTTACCTCCCCGGGCCCTGAGAAGTGCACCGTGGTGCTCGAACGGACGCCTGGTAAGACCATGCTATGAACCCTCACTCCATCTTCGCCAAGGACCTGTCCCCTTGCCTTGAAGAGCAACCAAAAATATCACAATCTGATTCACTAAAGCTTAAAGCAGCAAGAGGTTGTTTGTTAATAACTGGATTCTCTGTGGCGATATCTTCGCGGTTATACATTTGGCCGAGATCAGTGAGATTGTTAGCAATTTGGATTGCCTCTGCTGATGGCAGTTCCTGCAAACACCAAGCAATTGATCAGTACTCTTGATTACTCATTGGTGAAGTCAAAGTTGCTCACTTTGGGGTTTGGTCTGGATTCAACAATCTCTACATTGTTGTAGTGGAAGGAAGCCTGGATTGCTGCTTGCTGGAGGAGGACACAGCCTATCGACAGCGTCGGAGCAACGAGGCAGCCCTGATAACAGAGAAGAGTTATAAGAATCAATCAACACCACTAACAAGGTAACCCATTGAATCAACACTCTCACCATGCTTGCTTTCTCACAGAACACAGAGAGTGCAGTGACAGTTTCCAGCTCTATCTCTGGGACATGCACAACACTCCTCAACCCGAAGGCTGCTGCCTGCAGGCAAAATTTTGAGCTGAAAGTCACAACAAACTTGTCAAAATGAATCTGGTTGATCGCGCATTGCACCTGTTTGACATTGTCATAGACGCTCGCCGGCTCCGTGAAATCGACAACTACTCCAGTTGCCTTGGTCTATCAATCAGCAGCTTGTGATCAAACAGACAAATGCAGGCAGCAGGTAAAATAAGAACTCGATACCTGTGATATGGAGCCTGAAATCATGGTCAAGTCATTAAGGACTGGGATCTCCAGAGGCTCTTCCATGCCACAAAGCTGAAAGGAAAAGGTGATCATCCATTACAGCCATGAATTTAAAGAGAGTTTGAGCAGCAGTAGTGAAGTGAGGAGAATGATTGGATGGACCAGTCCTGCATCTTGTCCCACTGAGTTAGTGTCCACAGCACCTGCAACTTCCATGCCTCTGGCTCGAGTCACTGCCAGGATTGCAGCCTTTCCTATCTCCTTTGTAGCTCCATTGATCACCACCTGCAGTGGCCATTCAGTTCAGGTTGCAAGGTTCGATTAGGCTGGAAAAGAAGAATTGGGAGAGAGAGAGAGAGAGAGAGAGAGAGAGAGGAACCTTGATGGTGTTTGGGGAGGGCTGCATTGAGCAGGATATTGCTGAAGGAGTGCCGGTGCAGCTCCTTCCATGGAGGTGGAAGAAGGCCTGCTTCAAGGTTGCCATGTTTCGGGCAATGGCGGGATGGAGGGCTTGTAAGGTCTCTCTTGACGTGAGGATTCAAGCCTTATCCCGTCAAAGCAAATGCTTAGCTTTTGGGTTTACGATGTGTGGACTCAAATCTTCCAAGTCAGGTATATAGCTGTTCCAACTGATTAATCATGATGGTACGATGGTGACAAGTTCAGTCCGATAGATATTTTCTACCGATTATCAAAATAAATCAGAAAGCACTAGACCCGTCTAAATAGATAAAAAAATCTCTATAGTACACCGGAGCTAAAACTCAACCCTTAAATGTTTATTTAATTTTTGAAGGATCTAACATAGTAGCTCTGGAGCATTTAAATCTCCTATAGTATGTTGCAATTAAGATTCAAACCTTAAATTTTTTTATTATCGATTAAAGGACCTAATCATCGCACCATTATCCCGGTTTATCTTCATATGGATTCTATTTATCATGTGGTTGCAAATTGCCGACTGGCACACCCTCGTGAGATTGGAGCTATCTTCTACCATGGTAATGGCAGCTGCTTAGTTAGGATGGGTACGAGTAGGAGAATGGATAAAACAACCAACAAAGACGCACCTTCCTGGTAACAAAGTGAACACTATCCCGTTCTTTAAATTAATTAATTTTGAAGGTGATTATTTTGATCTTATAAAAAAAATTATCTGTCAGAATAAATCAGAAAGTACTTATAAACATTCATCTAAATAGCTAATATTTTTAAAATTTTCTTCCCACTAAAGTCTGATTAAGAATAAGCACTTACAAACTCTAACGGTAAATTTTCTGTGACTTCCATTATAGTTGTCTAATATAATTATATGTCATTATGTGGTTGTCTGATAAGCTCGTGACAAAATAATTTAAGGTTCTATTAAATTTTAGAAATCCATAATTCTCTATTTAGACGGTAAAATTCATATCAAAAGGCACGGTTACACTTATAAAACTATAAGCAATGAAATTAGTTTGGTTTAAAGTATTCCTAAAATACTTAGTGTGCGTTTAATTGGGGATTATCTTTAATAATCTTGGTTATTCATCCAAAATTATCAAAGACAGTTATGTTTGATTTAGATAAACAATGATTCACGAGAAATGTTCCATGTCTGATATGTCAGTAAAAGGGACATTCAACTCGGAATCAGAAATCTCGAAAAACTAAAGTTTTTTTTTGTTGCGAGGTTAACAATTTTTTTTACCAAAAAGTATCCTCGGATAAGAGAAAAAACGTAAAGAAAAAAATATATATATATATAAAAGAAATAAAAAAACTACCTTAAAAAAATTTAAAAAAACGTTGAAAAAAATAAATAATTTAAAAAATAAAAAAATTTAAAAACGTAAAAAAAAATAATAATAAAAAATAAAATAAAAAAACGTAAAAAATAAACAAAAAACAAAAAAAACGTAAAAAACTAAAAAAAACTTAAAAATTTAGAAAAAAATAAAAAAAAAACGGTAAAAAAATTTAAAAAACCTTAAAAAAATTGAAAATAAAAAAATAAAATAAACGTAAAAACATTAAAAAAAAAAAGGAGTAAAAAGCATAAAAAGAGTAAAAACATTTTAAAAAATTGAAAAAAAAATAAAAAGAAACGTAAAAAAAAATAAAAAATGGTTGATTTTATAAATGAGAATAATACAGTGAAATATTAAATTAGATTATTTATTAAAATCTTTAAATAAAAATAAATAATTTTTTTTTACATTACCTAGATTGAACCAAATAATATTTGGTTATGTTTTATTCCCTATAACCTTAGTTATGTGATTATGTGGTAATTACATAACTAAAGTTATATATGATAATTTAAACTAAACACACCCTTAAAGTTATTAGTGAATTTTGATTAAAATTCATTAATAACCCTCCAATGTCTAAAATTTAAAAATTTTGATATGATCTAAACTAAGGAGTCCTAGAACCTTTTAGTGAGTAAGTATGATAAACCTAAGTTCTTAAATAAGTTTGTGTCAAATTATCTCAAGATTGTAAAAATTTCAAAAACACATCTTTTAATTTAGGTTGTGGAATCCAAGTTTAAGGGCATAGTTATACATAAGATGCTCCTAAGAAGGTAACTCTTGATTAAGTGATTTGGAGGTTTGACCATTAGTGAACCGATGACCCTATAGTGTTCAGGATTTCAAAATTTTATATGGCTTGAATAAGAGGAGTCATAGGAACCATTTGGTGGTGTTGGTAAGTAACTATGATTACTCACAACTATCAATTTAGATGGTAAAATGCAAGTTTGAGAGTATAGTTATGTTTAGGAGACTCCTAAGAGCATTTCCAATGGAGATTTTTCTCAAGTTTTTTCATTTTATCTTTCCTACATGTCGTCCAAAGTTAAGAAATTGAGTTTGATATTTCAAACCAAATGTCTAAGTTAAAAACCCACTGACAATTGGAAATGCCCTAAGAATGAATGGTTATAGTTGAAAATTATTTTAAGATTTCTAAGATCATTCATGAATTTTGATTAAAATTCATTTATGACATTAAAAATACTTCAAACCCAGCTCATTGAACTATTTTCAGCTTCCTAACTATAACTATGTCCATAAGTCTATATAGAGAGCTATAAATTTTTGAACTTGACACAACTTTAAAGTATTTTATTACGAGCTCTGTCACACAATAAGAGCATAAGAAATTTAATAGTCAATTGGGTAGTAATTGTCCATATAATAATAGATTAATGAGTCATAGACAATCGACTACTAATAAATAAATAATAAATTTTATTAACCAGAATTTGATCAATTAAAAATCTTTATCCCTTAATTATAATATATGCATGTACATACATATAATTAATATATATCTATGATATTACTAAAATGATTATATATATATATATATATATATATATAAAAAAAAGTATTCTGACTGACCAGATTGTTACCATTTAGTATTATCCACAAACAAAATATAATAGAAAATAATTATGAGTTTTGATAAATATAAAAATTAAGTATGTATTTCGATATCCGTGGCCCAACGTCGGTCTTCTTCCACTCAACGGAAAAGCAGACGTGTCACTTTCAGCACAATGGCCTGCGGGGACCGCCGAGTAGTTCCGATGAGTTCCTGTCTTGTCCTGGACACCCGATCGTCTGGCCCGACATTACCCGAGGCATTTAACCAGGGCAACAGCCACGGCGCCGCGAAGTAGAGAGACCGAGGCGAGCTCTCCCTCTCCCGCGTCTTCCGCTGCCTCTAGCTGTCCCTCCATTCTTGCCCTTCCCCGTTCTACTCTGAGCCTGTTGACTGCTTCGGAGGCCGATCGCACTTCTCCGATCATCCGCCTTCTCGGTGAGCCCGCTTCCTCTATGTTATTGTCTTGGATTTTCACTTTCGGGGTGGTGATTTGATTTGGTTTGGTTTCGCCTATCGAAATGCCATCCCTTTCGCCTGTTTGGGCCGATCAGTGACTGGAGGATTGGTTGCTTGTTTCGGTTCATCAATGTTGGAATCGGTTAAGCCGCTTGGAGTCAATAAAAGTTCTTTCTTTTTCAACTCTCTCTCTCTCTCATTGCTAGGTCTTTGACTTTCGTGACTTTGGTGTGCCGGGAGGAGCGCCGCTTTTCTGGGAATAGAATGGACCAGGTGATCGCTTCTCGTAAACCAAGGTTTTGATGTTTTATTTTCCGGGTTGTGAAATGAGGGGTTTTGGTAGCAGTATGAGAAGGTGGAAAAGATTGGGGAGGGGACTTACGGGGTGGTGTACAAGGCTCGGGATCGTCTCACTAACGAGACGATAGCTCTGAAGAAGATCCGGCTGGAGAATGAGGACGAGGGGGTTCCAAGTACTGCCATAAGAGAGATCTCTCTGCTGAAAGAAATGCAGCACAGCAACATTGTCAGGTCTTTATTCCTTCTAAGCTTTTCCCTTTAGGTCTCGCTAAGTTTTTAATCTTTGATGGCTTTCTGTATGTAGGCTTTGACTAGCAATGTTTTTTTTAGTTCATTACGGTAGTATCTATAAAAGTTTGCTAGGATTTATTAAATATTATTTAACTTTCCTACTAAGTGTGTAAAATTTACCAGTGGTACATGATTCAACGGCCATGTTGCCAAGGACTTGCCTGATACTTTATGAAGTTTAGGGGATCAGATAGAACTAAATTGATCATGCGTTGGATTTTGATCTAGCATGTCAGCCTCGTGCTCAGCATTCAGAAGGGATTGAATTAATGATTAGATGAAGGATTTTGGATTTTCATAGTTTGGATATTCTAGATCAGCTAAATGCGGATCTTTCTACTATTTCTTCAAAGCTGCATTAGAAATTTGAAGCTAAAACAACTTTCTTAATCTACTTGTGTTTTTTTTATCACGCTTGTTCATATGCAACCAGAAATTATAATTGTTTGTGGCCCTCTATTTAGAAACCTCTGTGTTTTGGTGATTTTGATCATTCTATTGAACCAGCAGATTGCAGGATGTAGTCCACAGCGACAAACGAATTTATTTAGTTTTTGAGTATCTTGACTTAGACTTGAAGAAGCACATGGACTCTTGCCCAGAACTTGCTAAAGATCCACGATTAGTTAAAGTGAGTTGTTTTCCTTGTTTAGTCTGTCTTGGTTTATGTTACATGATGCTTGGATTACTTGCTTTCAATGTTTTTTAGCATGAATATTTTCCAAAACATCTTGGTGAAGAATAGCTGAAAAAAGCTACGTCGAGGCAGTTCAAGGTTTTGTTGAAGGACATGCTAACGTCTGAATTTAGCAGTTATTTGGAATGCATTCTAACCTAACTATCTTTTACGGTCAACATATAAGATCTTCCGTGGGCTGTGGTCAATATATTTCTGTCTGCGAGTACAAATATTTCTCAAATCTAGAAATAAATTACTTTCTGCTAGAACATGCAATGCCAATGAGTGAACAAGGGGAGAAGATTATTCAAAATTGGCAGTTCTAATCACAAATATAAGTTAATTATTTGTTTATATGATGTACAAGTTTCTGATTGTTGGAGATATGGTTTCTGCAGCTATATCTATGATATTTGTCTTTGATTTCTTATGCATGTGCAGACTTATTTGTATCAAATGCTTCGTGGCATTGCCTACTGCCATTCTCATAGGGTTCTTCATCGAGATCTGAAGCCTCAAAATCTTTTGATTGATCAAAGAACTAATGCATTGAAGCTTGCAGACTTTGGGCTTTCTAGAGCTTTTGGCATTCCGGTTCGGACATTCACACACGAGGTGCTGCTTTTCATCATATTACTTTTACTATTCCCGTCGGATATATACTCAAATATTCTATATGGCTAAGTGTGCATTGTTTCTAAGGAAATGAAGCTCATTCTGATCAAAATTTACTTTTAGAACACTGAGCTTAATATTAACCCATTCTGCAATTTTTATGTTGTTAAGGGGCTAGGACAGATTTGATACATGGAATATGAAATCCCCACACAGAATCACATTATCAGAAAATTCCAATTGATTGGGCTAGGCATACGTGATTGTTACATTGGTTAACATTGATAGCCTGCTATTAAATTCCTATCATTTAAAAGTGCATTGGGTTCAACAAAGTACATTGTCCAGAATGTTCTTTAATATGCTTAAACTTTTAATTATTTATGCTTAAAATAGAATTGGTATTTTGATCCAAAAAATTAGAAATAAAAAATTAAAAAAATTATTGACAATATAGTAGTTATATATAGTTTATGCATAAAATAATAAAAGGGCTATTTTGGTCATAAATAAAAAAATATGATATAACAACAATGAAACAAATGTTAGAGTCAATATGTTAATTTTTGTCTTCTCTATTATTTTTTTCATAAAATAATAAAATTTGTATTTTGGTCAAAACACTTACCTGAAGTTTTCCACTTGTTGAGAAACTAAGATAATCTTTTTCCAGTCATTTAAAATGAGATTTAGTTCAACAAAGCAAATTGAAGAATATGCGACTTTAATCTTTTTTTTTTATACTACCGTTGCATATTATGTAACATATATTTTGTACATTAAGGTTCTAGTAAAATTGTCATTTTAAGTTTTTTGCATAGTTTCTACTTAATATTTTTGCCCATGCACCGAGTGTTATATTTCCCTTGCATTGTGTGTGGGTGGGGGAATCCTAGAAGCTTGATAAAGGTACCAAGTGCTCTAGTGATTTGGAGCTTCTCAAAGCAACATGAGACACAGGAAAGAGCGGCTGATTATAACGAGGCACAATCACTTCAAACTTCAATGTCTTCAAACCTTAAACTGCAACATTTTCATATCAGAAAAGCTGAACCAGTTTTTATTTCAAAGGCATTTTTTGAGCCAGCTTGGGCAGGTTCAGACCTAGGGTTATATTTAGTTTAGTTCCTCCCTAGCCCATCATACAGGCTGAGAGTCTCTCTACATCCAAGTGGTTTCAGTCTACATTCTCACCCACTATTGAGATTTAAACATTCTCAATGAAAGACTTTCAAAGTCTCATGTCTCTGCTGTGATTTTGTTTTCATACTTTAGGTAGTAACGCTTTGGTATAGAGCTCCAGAAATCCTCCTTGGATCCAGACAATATTCTACACCTGTTGATGTGTGGTCAGTGGGCTGTATTTTTGCTGAAATGGTGAATCAGCAACCATTGTTCCCTGGTGACTCAGAGATTGATGAATTGTTTAAGATATTCAGGTTTTGTATTATTCTAGTGCTGAAAATTTTTCGATTCTAAAGTCACGTACTGTGTGCCTAACAAGCTTTGTACCTCTTTATTTTTTTTACAGAATCTTGGGTACCCCAAATGAAGAAACTTGGCCTGGAGTTACTTCCTTACCTGACTTCAAGTCTGCTTTTCCCAAGTGGCAATCTAAGGTATGCAACAAGGATTCCTTTTCACATCTTGCCCTTAGAAATCGTCAATCATTAAAATTACTAGAAAGTGGCTGCTTAATGCTATGTCACTTCCCCCATGCCTATAATTAGCATTGGATAGAGAAAAGAAAGTGGTTTATCGCTACTTGTTAATGCAGGATATTTTGCAGCAGAAACATTAAGGAAAACTCAACTATTTAGCTTAGGATTAAAGATAAGAGTGGTTCTGGCTCGAAGGAAGGAGAGGAAGAGGGAGAATAGAGGATCTAGGCAACCACTCCTAGGGTTCCCCAAGCAATCACACTTTAAGAGGTTGGCGACCACACCATAAAATAAAATTTTAAATCATCTTTCATTATCCCAAAAAATTTATACAAGTCTCTTTATACAGACCTCTGTGTAGCCAAATTGATTTAGGGGCTAAACAAACTTAATAACTATGAAATTACAAGAATAACTCCGACATTACTAACTAAAGATTGTCTCTTTCACAAGCATGACTCCAAGGCTTCTATTTTCTTCCTGTTATATAGTCACTAGCAAAAGATAGAGAAAAGAATCATATCTACTGGAAATAAGCTTCATAACTGGGAAT
Organism: Zingiber zerumbet; assembly: GCA_037833815.1. NCBI lineage: Eukaryota > Viridiplantae > Streptophyta > Magnoliopsida > Zingiberales > Zingiberaceae > Zingiber > Zingiber zerumbet. The sequence continues at coordinate 22,540 of JBBMJZ010068687.1, forward strand.
TTGCTTTTCTCATGATATTTTCCTTATCATCTGGCCACACTTGTTCTGCATGTTAATTAATATGAGCATCATGAGTTTACAACAATGATATGCACACAATCTTATCCCATTTCTGTCTTCCATATGGCCAAGACATGGCATTATCTTTTGGCTAATCATTCATTGTAAGCAACGCAAAGCAAACTAAATCAGTCTTTATCTTGCCTTTGTGGCACTGTTGTTATGACATGGATTATCCTCCTATTTGCTCTTAATGAGAGTTAATCTGCTGTGCAGGATCTGGCAACAGTGGTTCCTAATCTTGGAGCCCCAGGGATTGATCTTCTCTCTGTAAGTCCCGCTTCTTTGTGTGCAACATGTCTAAGAAATGTAATTCCACTTAAATCATAGTAAGTGCTGGTAATTGGCATTGTCTGATTAGATTCTACGAGTTCAAGCTTGTCTTCAATTATGAAATGCCAGAAATAGGTTGCTGATCTTCCTAGTTGTTGCGACGATATCTATTTAAATAAAGGCATAAATCTCCGAGACCTATGCCCTATGTACATAAGATACCTTGTATTTGCAGAAATGATATGCATCTCTTGTTACTAATCCCCTATTAATGCCTTGGTTAACAGAGAATGCTCATTTTAGACCCCAGTAAGAGAATCTCAGCTCGTCAGGCTTTGGAGCACGAGTACTTCAACGATCTTGGACTGGTGCCATGAGCAATATTGGTTAATACATCGAAATTTTGCAGCCTTTTTTACCTCTCTGCCATGGTTTCTGTTATAATCATCAATAGTTTCTCTACTTGAAGCTTGCTAGCATTCTTCGCGGGACAGGATCTGTGTCTCGAACTAAAAGATCTCCATTGGCACAAAGATGTGGCTCACTCCACCTGTTCTTCAGCCAAGAGAAAAGTTTGACTCCACTTATGTATCTCTGTGTGAGACTAGTTTATTTCTTTGAACTTATACTTGACCTTTTCATATAAGCATATTCACTGTGTGGTTGAAGTATTTGTATGTTTAGCTTGCAAGAAGTTTGTTTCAGGTACAAGCTCTGGTTTCTCATTCTGTTGGTGATGAGATTAGCTTTTCCATGACACTTCACATTTGGGTGTGGAAGATTATGAATTTTAAATATTTCAGTTAAATTTTATATATATATATATATAACTAATTAATAATAATACTAATATAAAGATAAAATGTATTTAAATATTAATAGAGGATCAAATGTATAACTTGTCTAATTAAAATTTCAGGTATGTATTAGTATTAGCTTAACGTGTGGTTAATGGACTTAGTCTAATCTAATCCAATTATTATG
>JBBMJZ010069041.1:0-23843 GCA_037833815.1 Zingiber zerumbet
AACTTCCAGTTGCTCCTCCTCTACTTGAGCTTCTTCATCCGTTTCTTCAGGTTTTTCTTCTTATTGTGTAGGCATGAGTTCTTTTCCTAGAACCTTCTTCACTTTGCTCCATAATTCATGAGCGCTCTTGTATTCACCTACACAACTCATCACATTAGAGGGCAACATATCTATTAAGATTGATATTACCTTATCGTTTTCCTTCGATCGTGAGGTTTGCTTCTCCATCCAATATCGTAGTCGGAGTTTCTTCCCTTTCTTATCTTTTTGGACTTTGAATGATTCTTTGATCACCATCATGGTGTCCCAATCTGTATTGAAGACGACCTCTATCTTCATCATCCAATACGTGATGTCCCATAAGCTTCATCCTTCAAACTTTGGAGATGCTATCAAGTCGGTCATCTTTTGCTTCCTTGGCAATTAGTGCAATGGAGAGCGTCCTCGCTCTGATACCACTTGTTGGGAATCTTGTATGGCTGGTTAGAAGGAGGGGTTGAATAGATGACGCCCCCAAATGATCACTTCCTACACTTGTTAGTTTGCGCAGCGGAATAATACAAAACAAACAAGCTAAAGACTAAGAAAGAAATGCAAACCGCTAACAAGCTTGTTTACGTTGTTCGGAGATAACTTGCTCCTACTCCACGACTGTCTATAAGGTGGACGATCCCTGTGATCCTTCGATGGTTCAATCCCCGGAACTTCGGCTAGCACAAACTCCTTCTCGGTGGAGTAAACCTCGGACAACCTTGATCAATATATCGCACACCAGTCACAACTCAAGGTAGACTACTAATAGGAGTTGACCACCTCTATTTCGTCAACCTCAACCAACTCCAAAGCATTGGTTATATAAGTCACGGGTTGGAAAACTCTGCTTACCAGTCGATTGGTGAAAGTGTCAGTCAACTGCCCTCTGTGGAGATTCGACTGTTACAACCTAACGACTTGATACCAGTCGACTAGTGAAAGTACCAGTCGACTACTCTACACTGACCAAGTGAACAAAAGTATTCTGTTCGTTCCCAGTCGACTATACCAGTTGAATACTATTTCCATCAGTTGACTGGTACCCCGACTACAGTCTCTCAGCACTCGTATCCTCACCCTTACGACTCACTTAACTCTTCTTCGTTACAACCTTGACCTCTTGCCTTCAAGCCTACTTCCTTTGGCTCTCATCCCTCGGATGCATCCAAACCCGCGGTACATCCCCAATGTCATTCTTCGCGTATGCCTTGAAGTCGCTTCCCTCGACCCTTGTCCTTGCTGCTTTATCCACAGTCCCTCGGCCTGTGGTTGGATCTACTATTAAGCCATAATGAGTAATATTACTAATTTTATACAAATTTAAATTCTCTAAGATTATCACATATTTTCATAAAAAAAATATTTAATAATGAATACCCACTGATTTAGATTTGTAAATTTGCTAAATTGACTACCACTCATTTTTCTTTTAGAAATTGTGTAATGTAATATATTGATGGTCTTTTATTAGGGTACCTCTCGGTCATTTATTAGATTGTATTTGGAAACATTATCTGAACAATATGTTTTTTTTTTCGTATTTCAATTTTTTTATAAAGTAACTAATTAATTATTAGATAGAAATATACTTTCAAAATATTTACTACTGCATCAGACCTGTATTATTTTTCTAAATATTTATCACTGCACCAGGTATTTTGTTGATAATTTTAAACTAAAAGTGCTGTACGACTGGTATTCAACTGAAAGGACATTCGACTGACTCATGGTCATTAAATAGTTTTACAAAATTAAAGTTGGGCGTGTGGTAAGAAATTTGGTGTATTTTCTAAATGATTAGAGTTGAATTCTTATGTAAGTAATATTTACGGTGATCGAGTAATATTAAGAATTATTATACTTCCTGAATTTATTTGTTAAGTAAAATATGGGGCCGGACTATCTGGTCCAGATTAATTAGATGGTAAGATCTAGATACTCATTATAAAAAAGAATGTGATAACGAGTAAGATCATACTAATACTAATGTATCAGCTGATGTTATCAGAACTTCGACGTTAAATGTACTTTGATAAGAGAAGTACTGGGTGTTGGGTGTAAATCCATTATAATTTATGTGATCGTCAAAGAGACATGTGGCATTATTTGGCTGACTTATACGGACATATCGTGTCCCGATGTTTACGAGCAATTGAGTTCACAAAAGAACCCTTGAGTTGGTGCGATCCGGACTCTGGATGCTCACCCTCTTTGAATCAGCCAGAAAGCTTCTTTTTCGTTGTGGGACTAAAACCCATAAGTCACATTTCCATTTAATATGTTTTTCAATACTAGAATGGATGACCCTTTAAGAAGTCCTCATGTGGAACCTACATGTAATGCCTCGGGCAACAGTGCAATGGTAAAGCACTTTAACAATTAACTAGGTATCCACAAATTGATTCCTCACTATGATGCACTACAAATTAATTTTCTCTAGTGCGAAGACAACCCTAAAACTCTGGCTATGAAGTGATAAGTCATTTGTACTTTTAGATTTACTCTAATAGTCGGTGGAAAATTTTTGTGAGACCGAGTCAATCACCTCTAGGACTATCAAAAAATTGGATACCTAGATTACTAAAAAAACGAATCTGGGTGGATATGGTGCTAAGAGGTAGGGTGCATTTCTAAGCAATCATAGTTCAATTCTTACGCAGGGCACACCTATGACGATTGGACTACTGGTGAAGCTAGGGTGCTACATTAGGGGCCATCGTGCTTCTTAAATATACTTGGTGTGTGGAAAGTAAGATTGGACCATCTATCACGAGATTAATTGAATTGTAAAATCTAAATACATCGTATATACATCCAGAGTGTAACTAAGTATGTCAAAGGGGTGCGACCCTTGACCACCCCATCTTCAAATTTTGAAAGAAAAAAAATTCATATATTGAAAAAAAAATTAAATACTTAATTATAAATTTTAAAACCTCTTAGACTTTTTTGAAAATCCAACTAAAAACTTGTTTTTGGCTTCCTCATATATTTTTTTTCCTTTTCTCTCATTTTATTTTTCATCTCCCACGTATTTTCTTTTTCCTATTTTGCCGTATTTTTTCTGCCTTATCTAATCCTCTTCTTAGTTTTTTTTTTATTAACCCTAATTTTACCCATAAAATACTTCGCCGCACGTCGCTACTGCACGCATTATTGTTGCATGACATTATTGCTGCCAACGCCGCCATCATTTGCTACCAACGCCACCGTCGCCACTTTACCGACGCTCCACAATAAATACCTTTTGATTGAGGTGAAGTTTTCTTACTTGATATATTTTGATTACATATTTAAGTGTTGAAAATAATATAGTGTTAATTTTTTGTATATTTATGCTTTTGTTTACTAGTTATTTGTTTCATGTCCATTTTGTTTGTTATTTGTTTTTGAATTATTAGGCAATTATATTTTTAAAGTATTATATTAATGATAAATTAAGTGAAATAACAATATAGAAGTATTTTTAAAAAAAATACAAGATGAATCTACTTCAAAAGAGAATCTCCCCCTCCACCATCTCCTCCTCTTGCACCTTCTCTATCACTTCTTGATGTCAACTCGAATGAGCATCATAGTGATCTTAGACTAAGAAAAAATATGCTCGAGTATAATATTGATGATGAATCATTATGATGATGAATCATTATTTTAAATAGAATCAAAGGTTAAAATCAATTTTTAAAAATTTAAGTTGGTTTTCATACTACTTAAATATGAAATTTAGATTTTGAAGTGTGAAAATTGATCTACATTCATTTTTGAAAATCATCCCTCCCGGTTTAAAATCCTGGTTATATCACTGTATACATCCTACTTCTTACCACCACACCAAGACTCGGAGGCACCATTGTCACAATTTTTTTATAAGCGTGGGTATCTAGGTATTTCTACTATTGCATCAAACACTCGTATAGATATTTCTACCATTCATTCACGTCGGTCTGATCCTACAGAAGTTTCTCATCGGTCACTGAATAAATCCAAAACATACAAATAGATCAAGAGAAATGACCCAATATCACGAGTGATTTGAACACCGCAGACTAATATATGGTAATAAAAAGTAAAATTGTCACCCACTGTATCGGTCCCATGACTATTTATAAGAAGATAAATAGGCAAGTTATACTTAGATATCAATAGACTAGCATATTATATATAAAAGTGTTTGATAATTAACATCAATAATATTTACTTGATTTTTAAAAAATCAACCGTAATGCAGTGGTAAAATAAATATGGGACATGATTATTACAGACGGTATATATTAAAGTATTATATATAATTATAATGGTAGAGCACAGTGTTAGTGTTAGGGAGGAGGACAGCTAGCAATTAGCCCCCACCAAACTGTGGGCCCCTCGAATTAGATTGCATTCCACCAACAAATCACACTGACTCATGTGAGCCGAAGAGGACGCTCTGCATTTGCATCAATGGTGGTTGTGCCGCCGCTCCTGCTGCTTCTTCTCCCTGCTACTCCTCCTCCTCCCTTTTAGCCGCCTCCTCTTTCTTCCTCCGCCCATCCATCTCCCTGCCTGCAAAACTCCAACGCCAACCACCTCGCTCGCTTCCAATCCTCCGGCCACTTGGTGAGGGCCGGCGTCGGCGCTGTTCTTCGACTTCATCTCTCGATCTTTCTTTCTTTCTTTCTTAGTGGCGTCGATGGATTAATGGAGTTGTTGATGTAGAGACGGGGGAGGAGATGGAGGATGGCGTGGGCCACCTGTTCGACCACATCGACGACTTGCTCGACTTCCCCTGCGACGACGACGACGACGACGACGTGCTCGGGCTGGCGCAGGAGCCGCCGCTTCTGCTTCTTCCTCCGCTGCCGGTTCCCGTCGTCGACGAGATTTTAGGCGGCGGCGAGGACGAGAAGAAGGCCGAGACCGGCTTCGGGATGGAGGAGGACAAGCTAGTCCCGGTAAAGTTTGGATTTTGGCGCAGTATTCGATTTGATTGCAGGAAATTTGGGTGAATTTTTTTGATTTGAGGAATTGTTGAAATGGCAGTGCGACGAGCTTGACATCAAGCAACTGGAATGGATGTCCAAATTCATCGAAGATTCTGATTCCTTCTCGCTCGGTCTCCCGGTCGGCGGAGGAGGCGGCGGCGCCGACAAAAGTGTCGGTGGCCGTTGTTGCTTCCGCACCTCGAGTCCGGTCTCTGTTCTCGGAGCGAACACTAACGGCGGTGGAGGCGGAGGCGTAAGCAGCGATTCCTGCACCACCGCGTCGTCTTCGTCCTCCTCCTCGTCTTCTGCATCCTACTCCATCGGCGGCGAGAAGGAGGGGAGGGCGATGCCGCAGCCGCCACCGACGCTCAGCCCGCCGGAGCAGCCTGAGGTCCCGGTGGTCCCCGGCCGCGCCCGCAGCAAGCGCGCTCGCCCGGCCAACTTCTCTCCCCGCCCGCTCGTTGGCATAGCCTGCCTCCCGCCGCCCGCCACAGCGGCGGCGGCTACTTCAGACCCGGAGATCCTAGGCGACTCCTCGCTCCCACCGCCGACGCCGCCTCTCAAGAAAAAGAACAAAATGAAGAACCCGTACGCCGACGAGACAAAATCGCCGCCGCCGGCGACGGCGCGGAAATGCGCTCACTGCCAAATCCAGAAGACGCCGCAGTGGCGAGCGGGCCCGATGGGGCCCAAGACGCTCTGCAACGCCTGCGGCGTCCGCTACAAGTCCGGCCGGCTCTTCCCCGAGTACCGCCCCGCCGCCAGCCCCACCTTCGTCCCCACCGTCCACTCCAACTCCCACAAGAAGGTCGTCGAGATGCGCATCAAGGTCACCCAAACCGCCGGCGCCGACGGATGCGATCTCCTCCACTACATCCGCCGCCAGCGCGACTGAATCCGACAACAATTCACTCTTGCCCCAGCCATGATCCAGTAACTTGCTCTGTTTTCTGAAATTCATAATTTTTTTTTTTACCTCTCATGAATTTTCCGAAAAATCCCCTTCAATTTTTGTATATTATAGGAAGTGTGAGTGGTTGACAAGATTATTACTAGCCAGGAGGTAGTAGTAGAAGATGACATTTATGCAATGAGGGACAATTAGTTCTTAATATTGTTTAGTTTAGAATCGAGTAATGGAGGGGGGAAAGTCTTCTAGTTTGGTTGTTTGAGAATTTATTATTATTATTATTTTATTTTTGAATTTTTCTAGTTGATTTTGAAATTTAATGATTGACGTTAATATTTACTTTCTTTTTTTTCTTATATTTCTTTTTCTTATTGGTGTTGTTATTTTAAGTTTGCATGGGCATGTGATTAGAGTGTGATTGGTGAGAAGGACTTGATCTTGACTTGAAATAGTTTGATTATCTTTTTTTATTAAAAAGTGAAACATAACTTCTATACGTCTAAAAGACATCTAAAAGTGAATGATTGTGTTCAATTTGATATATTTGAAAAAAGAAATTATCTTAAGTTTTTTACTTTTGCTAATTATAATTTAATGAAAATTATAAGGATGTGATATAACAGGGAGATTGGAATTGGCTTGACAACTTCTTCCACCGTGATATGACTAAGAGCATCTATAATGAGAGGATCCAGAGTTTTCACTGTGATATGACTCCAACAAAGAAGCTCCCTTTTATAATGGAGGGAGCTCCTTCGTTAATAATGAGGAATACAGAGTTGTTTCTTCGTTATTTTTTTAGAAAAAATATTAAATATTTTTATTTCTGAATTAAAAAATAAAAATATTAAAATATTTAGGAAAAAAAATAGGAAACGTTAATGTTTAGACTAATAATTTATGAATTTAAATTTTATTAAAATTTAATTATATATAATGTAGAATAGAAATGTGAGATAAATATATATAATGAAAAGTATATGACTCGTGAAGGAGTTGTTGAGAGGCTTTTTTTTATAGTGGAAGATATGCGAGGTCTTTTACTTTTGATGTGACGCAGATGTTGATAACGAAAGAGCTCATGGAAAGATTTCACGACTGCAGATGTCCTAAGGATTCGATAGTTGTTATTTGTTGCTTTCACGACCGACATAATTGGTACTTATACGTAGTATTATTGTGATAGATCATAGGATCGATTCCTGTATAAAATATATCACGGGTCACCTAATCCTCATGTAAAGGGTGGGTCAATATACTGAGCGAAGCCTTTTGTGATTACTTCCCGTTAGACAGTCTGATGAATATTATCATCTTTTGTTATAATAAGTTAAACGTAAATCACGGAGTCAGCTTATAGTCGACCGTTAAGTTGGCTAGGGGCGGGAGATATTTTTTTCTCCGAAAACATATACTCGTTAGTAATTGATCTCTTCCCATTTTAGTAAGTCTACCATCCTCTAGTTAACTTAACTAGGTATTTCGTGATGTATTTCGTATGAACCGTGACCATGCATGAGGAGGGCAAAACTGATACTTGTCCTAGACAATTGGGAGGATTGCTCAGTCCACTAAAATCTTATACTCAAGCAACAACTTATTGAATTGATTGGAATGTTAATAGAGTAGATCATACTCAATTTACTGAATACTATTCAAGTCGATTGGATCCTCATGTAGTTGGCTAAATTTTTTTTTTAAAAAAAAATCAGAAGTACTTAAATATTAAAATTGATGAAAAGATGTCCCAGATTTTTTTTAAAAAAAATGTCTAGTTTTCTCTTTTTCTTTACACTTTCCTTTCTCACAGGATGCATTGTCAATTCCTTAGGAGCGTCCTTTAGGCAATTGCCGGTTTTTTAACACGTGACTCAATATAACATCTGTTTTTTCCCTTTTCTCCTTTACATGTAGCATCCCGTCTCCTGTTTTCCTCTTGCAGTTACATGGACCATCTTTACTCTCTTCTATTTTTTTTATTTATGATATTGATTTTTCAAATACTAGTTCCACTGTGATATTAATTTTTAAAAACAAGCACCGTAACCTAACCATCATCACCATGAATAAGATTATTTAAATAGTAGAGAATGATATACTGAGACTCAAATATTATAGAAATCTATATGAATGGGAATGAATTTAATTAGAACTCTCTAAATTTATTTATACGTTTTTAAAAAGTTGATATATGATAAAAAAGAACAATATAATACAGTGAAAGAATTGATTATGACTACACTTAATTTTAACGTCTGATAAATTATGTGTATGTGCTCATAAAGTTAAACTTTGAAAACTTTTTTTATCACTATTGTTAATAACTTCAAATTGATATATCTAGGGACATATAAACTCTGGGGAACTTCAAAAATTTGTAACATTTGGAATATATCCGATCAAAATTCTCTAGGTCCATGAATAAATTTCGATCGAAATCCATTGATTGACCTAGGAGATTTAAATTTATGAAAAATTGACATGTAATAGAAGAGGTGAGTGTAGCGAAGATAGATATGATGTGCAAGCCTAGTCTTAAGTCTCATAAATGAAATTATGATTGCGTGCTAATTGACATACGATCTGATACTGATTTAGAAATATCAACACCACAGTGGTACTAATTTCAAAAAATCAACACCTCAATAGTATAATATTTCAAAATCAACATATGGAGATGAACTGTGAAGAACACTTGAAATGAACGTAATCACTTTTTACTATAATTTCAAAATTAGCCCATAAGTGTTAGATCATTCTTTCAGTCTCACAAAACCCAAATCCTCGCCAGCCAATTGGAGGTGGACATTGACGGGGGAGGCTCCAGGTAATAGTGTTCGACCGAAATTCCATCGCCATCCTCACTGTTTCTAAGGCACTATTGCTATTGTACTCAATACTTTAATATGGGGAGCTCCCGAGATTACAATGCAATGATTAGGTTTTTCAAATGATTAATTAGATATTTAAGAGTTGAATCCTAGTTATAACATATTGCATATATATTTTTTTAATGGGACAACAATTCTAAAAAATATCGATCGCTTAAATGGATCTCTACAAGTATTTTTCAATTTATTCTGATGACCGATGAAAGATTTTCGTAAAATCGAATCAATCACCTTTAGGATTAATAAGTTGATATGTGAATTAAAAACAAAAAAAAAATAGTCAGTGTTAGAGAACAGAGGACGAGCGAAGGCATTTGTAACCTCCTCTCCTGTGCCGATGTATTAGTACAAAAATTGCCTATCAAATGATAATCATTAGACGAAAATGAAATGTTGAGTTGAATACTTTGAATTATTCAAGAGGGAGAATTCCTAAAAATGATAAAGACATGATCTCTACGATCATTATAAAATTGTAATATTTTGGGCAGGGAACACTGTGTCGAGGAGAGAATGTATTGGTTTTGTAGAAGGTGAACAACTTAAACTTGCATGGCCAACAAAATCTATAGAACTTTCCAAGAATACCAATTCAAAAGTATGAAGCCAGTATATGATACAAAGCATATGAATCTTTATCTTTTGTTTTTCTATTTCAGCATGAATGCTGAAACAAATCTTTGGAACAAAATGCACAAAAAGGGAATAATATACCTAAAAATTGATGTAAAAACCCTATCGATCATAGGAAGAGCCAACACTCTAACAAAATCACCACTAGAAATGTTTGAAAGAACACATCCATTGTCATGAATAACAAGATTATGAAACATGATTAAGCAATCAATATGCTGAACTGATGAAATGATTTGTATGAGAACTTACTCACCTGAAATTATAATGATGATCACAATTCATCGCGATGCCTTTGACACATTAGGTCTTCCAATTAATTGGACTTAGTTGTAATTGTATCAATACATAGTGAAAATATAGTAATTTCAAAGGAATAAAGAGAAACTAGGAGAAAGAAATGTATTTAAACAGATCCTCAATCACTACGAACTGAGAAAATCTAAAGCTTGCTTGATCCATTCACAACACATTTGGATCATAAATGAAACAATTCACACAATAGTCAAAAGAAGATTTCACCAACCTCATTCCTTTTGGCTTATATCTAAACAAATATATCCATAGCACGCTTTTCTAAATAACTGAGATTAGGCTAGCAACCATTCAGACTCTAGAATGTCTCCTACGTGCATAAAAAGATTACAACAAACTTGAGAAAGTCAATATATGGTGGTGTTTAATCTTCATCGTTGATGGTCTCCTCTAATGAAGCTGCGAGGAACTCAGCGAGGCTGGACTTCGACTCCAATTTACACCTACTCTTAGTTTCCGGCACTTTGCTGTTCTTCCCGGATACTGATTCTGGAAGCCAATATCCTGGGCCAGCCATTGGCTCCAATATGTCTCCGACAACCGGTTCCATGTCGCGCCATGGGTCTTCGAGCATGGACTTGCGGAAGTAACTCGCAATATCATCTCGTGTAGAATCTCTGCCATTGAATCTTTGTCCTCTACCTCCAATAGATCTTGAACCCGAGCCACCGCTATATTGTCCACCCCTGCCTCTTCCGAAATTGGAATACGGACTATTAGTTCGGGCATTGCTTGACTGGCTCCCTCCCGGGCTGAAATGAGGGCTTACAAAAAAGCTACCCGAAGGGTGTGCCTGGAAGCCACGCCCAGAGGAACCATCAGATGTATTCCAGGAACCTAGGCCAGTAACAGGGGATCCTTGATGCCCTAACAAGGAACTCTGCGGCTGAATAGGGCTTCTCCAGGAACTATTGTGAGGAACTCGTGATGGCGTTCTGTAGGAGCTAGAATCTGATGGGTGGGACGTCTGATGATAAGCAGGGTAACTGCTATCCACATACGTATTCCTTATTCCTGTTAGAGCCCGACGAACATAAGAATGATTAGCTCAAGACAATAGCAGCAGTAATTTCATCCTTCATACTAAAAGAAGGGTGTAATATTGAAGTAATTAAGATCAACAACACAGTCAAGCAAGTGAGCAACGCATGAATATTGAACAACTTTTGGGCAACGCATAGTAGGTGGTTACACATATTCGACCAACCTAAATCCAAGGGCAGGGGACCAACTTATTTTCATTTTTCAAAATGAGCAAACAAAATAGCTTTCATAATTTATACTCTGAAAGAAAGTGATCGAATCAAAAAGAGCTTAATGGATATCAAACAACAAAACTAACCTTCAGTAAAAACACATAATTAACTGTGAAATTGGAGGAAAAATAGATTAAGAGATTCAGCACAGGAAAAGGGTAATCTGAGAACTTCAGTTAATAACACACAAAAGTGAAAAAAACAAACAACGAATCCTGTACCAAATTCATCTGATGAACATACTGGAATCCTATCTTTTACTTTTCAAGATAAAGAGCAATCTGACAATTTCACATCATAAGACAAGAAATCCATTTCCAACAATGTTTCTGTATAAGTTAATGTGCCAGTTTCCTAGAGGAAGAGTTCAATGAAAGACTTGATCAGAAAAATAAGACACAACACGAGAACTTCCAATAATAAAATGAGGAGTCCATTACCACCATGTTACACTTGGTCAACATGAGTAGTTCTGATTATGCCTACACCTGTGCCAAATGCATGGCATCACTGAAAATATTAAATGCCAACGTTTAATCTAAATGAGAAGAAAATTCAAATGGAAAAACATAACTTCACCATCATCATCAAGCTATGTTGTCCCAAGTATTTACATTAATCTTATCCCTCCATTGCGATGCAAGGCAATTACAAGTGCATTCAAATCAATTAGATCATTTTTATTTAATATTTTCTTTGGTTTCCGTCTACTACTTACGCTTACCTGTCTAATAAATTCAGGCCTTTTAATTATAAAACTATTAGTAGCTTTTAAACATGTCAACACCCTCTAAATGTATTTCCTCTCAAATTTTCAAAGTTACACCTAATTGCTCTCAAAAATTAAAAAGAAATGAAGAGAACTTGTGTAAGAGAAATTCTTCTATATGGGTGTATTGTTAAAAGGCAGCAAGGAACTTGACTAGGCATGCATGAGAAGATGAGGTCTACGTAGCTTGACACCATTCCAGGTAGAAACTATGAACCCAGTGATGCATAAACAAAGAAAAGCTGGAGCCTTGGCATTAAAATGGGACTGAAGTGCCATGTAGCGTCTTCTTCCTTTAACAACACTGGTCTATGCAATGTGGAAGACAAAGCTGAGGATAACAGAAGAAGGCTCTAGACTAAGGAGGAAGAGAGAAAGAAGGTTCATTCTCAATCTGGAAGCTAATAAGTATGGACTCAAACGGGATGGTCTTTCCTGAAACTAGAGGAGAAAAGGGAGTGCGGCTATGTCAAATGCTTATGCAGTTACAAAATATTGCTTAATCATGAGCGACACTTTGGTCCTAACTTCTAAAGAATAAGGAGGATGAATAAAATCTTGAATTAAATTAAAAAAAAAAAACCGCGACAAGCATTCTAATTCATGTGTCGCGTGAAAGTAAGATAAAGCTGACATCTTTCAGAAAATGAACAAAAATACATAAAAAATCGCCCTCTACACCCCAAAAACAAGGAAAAAGCCAAAAATAAGAGGAATTAGGGATTACCATAAGGGAAAGATGGCGAAGACGGCGGGGTTGGGCGGCGAGGGGAAAAGGGGCTGAACCCTCCGGATGCATCGGCACCTCTCATCCGCTTGGAGTCCGAGAAGGCCGACATGGGGTCGGTGTAGAAGTCGAACCTGGGGGGCGGCGGCGGGGTCTGGAGTTCCGGACGATCGGCGAGCCGTGGCGGCGGCAGCAGCGTCAGCAGCGATGGAGACGGAGAAGGCGGAAGCCCAGTTGAGGATGAAGAGGAGTGGGACGATTGATTGGAGGCGACGGCCTGAGCGGCCTCCAAGCGCATAGCCTGAAGCTTCGCTTTCCTCTTCGCCGACTCCTCCATGGGAAAACCTCGACGAGCCCTAACGGGCCGAATCGAAATAAGGCAGAGCCAAAGCCTAAGCCAGCGCCAGCGTATAAGCTCAACATTATAGATTCAGGTTTCGGTTTGATAAGACTACTTTTTTATATCCGTTCACACCGAGTCCATTAAATAATTAAATGAATAAGTTTATTTTTAATAGTCCAGCTAGCGTCTTTTTAATTATTCAGACATCTACCAATTAAATATTAATTTTAATAAATTAATAAATATTTTTTTATTAGACGGTTCATCTAATAATATCAAACTGAGGTACTATCGATGTAAAATTTCTGTAAGACCGATTATCTTAGATTAGTCAGCCTAAGTTAAATATCTGGTGTCAATTAAAAAAATTAAATAAACTTAAATAATTCATTAAATTAAATGAATAAACTTGAACACATACATATTCAACTCATTATTATTCATGAATATGTTTAGAATTTACAAATAATCAAATAAACTTAAACTGCAAGGTCGATAATATTTAAATAAACTGAGTTTGAACTTATAAAAAAAACATCAAGCCTAGCTTAAATAACCATTTCAACAATTAGGTTTATTTTAAATTCAATTTAGATTAACTAAATTACCTAATCAAATAAGTTTGAATATCATAAAATTTAACTCAACTTAGCTTATTTATCACCATAGCATTGTTATAATATGTAGTAACCACATAATAGTTGTTACCGTATGAAAAATTAGTTGTTTTACCATAATTAAAATCACTTTAAAATTTTTGTTGTAATTACTAACAGTATATTCGGTGTTACGACAGTGGTGGTACCTAAGTTAGATAGCTATTATAAAATTTTAAAAGTAATTTTAATTAAGTTAAAATGATTTTAATAGAGTTTAAGGGATTTTTATTTGTATTGAATAATTTATTTAATAATATTCTATGTATAATAATTTTGATTAGACTGAAATATTAAATTTTATCATAAAATTAATAAAAAAATTAAATTTTAAATAGGATGAATATTTTAAATTTTGATTTTTTTTAATATACATAAATTATATTTTAAATTTATCTATCGATTATTTAATCGTTCTGATCTAATTTAATATGAGTCGTGTCTTCCATGATCGTCAAAGATTGGACAATATAAAGATTTGACACATCGATAATGCCCCAAGTTTAGGAATAAATAATTTAATTAAAATATTTTTTTTTTAAAAAAAAAAGGTTTAGTTTAGACCGCTATGCTCAAATTTAATTTAAAATTATCTTATTATTTTTTTAAAGTTCATTCACCTTAACCATTTATTAATTATTCATTCAAATAATTCAAATAACTCATATTCTTTACTCACATTCTTTTGTAATTCATTTTTTTTTTAAATTTTCGTATAGCTCTCCCTAATTTTCATTATTTTATTAATTATTTTATAATTTCAAATTATTTTTAATTTGAGTCCTCGAAAAATCTATTCTAACAAATTTCATCCTATGCATGAATTATCACTAACAACGATAAAAATCGTCGTTAACACTCACCCGAACATTGTGACAAAGATGAAACATCGTGACAAAGAAGTGGTAGCAAGTGTCAAAATTTGAAGACGAGCTTTATAACGCTCAAATAGAGTCATCTTTATCGTTGTTGTAAGTATCACAGCTAGGTTTAAAACTATTTTAACATCCTCCATGAAACAAGAGTTCAATACTAGATGTTTTAACTGAAACATAGGCAATATTTACGAGCAAAATGTGAAGCTTGAATTCACACTCAACGGTATCGACACTACCAAACTCACAAACGCGATAACACGCGATAATCTACCAAACTACTTAGCAAAAAAGAGTAATTTTCATTGTCTGATTCTGAAGTGAAAAAAAAAACAAACAATACCAATGATCCAAAGTCCAAAGAAAACTCGATCGGTTGCCTCTCCTATTATATTCACCCTCTCTTCTTCTATATGCTCCTTTTCCCCTTCACATAATGCCTCGATATGGTTCCGGGGGACTTCATTCACACGCCTTCTCGTAAGATAAGCCATGGTGCTGCATTCGAGTTCGACTAACTTGAGATACAGAATTGAGAGCCAGAGCAAAGAATTGCAGCTGACCTTTCCAATAAGAATTCATATACTAAGACCAGTTGCATCAGAGGTCTTCATGATTCTAAGTCTCTTGGCAGTTTCCACAAACATTCTGTATTTCATGAAGTTAAACCGATAAGTGCGAAGAACAAACAAGTGATTAACAAAACAAAAGATAAGACAAATGTTAACTAACACAGAACCATAAGCTAAGAAATTTATATCATTGGTGCTTAACAAAAAGCAGGTAGTTTAGCTAAACTTCCATTGAGGTATTGATAGATGTGAGAATCATCGAGAAGGACAGCCTACCCCCATGGAACATCTCCAACCAGCATCCAATCCCCGTCTTTGTCTTCGTAAGTAAGAGCAAACTCAGATGAGCTATCCAACAACTTCAAAGCCTTTGCTCCATCTGAATCAACTGCAGCAACCAAATTACAACTCCATCAAACACCCCGAGCATTACTACTTTACTAGTTACCGATGAAGATAAAGATAAACTTTAAAAATGATAACCACAAGCTATTGAAACACCAATATAAACTCTGCATCCAAAATCTTTAAAATGTGAATAACTATGCAATGGCATGTGAAGTCACAATTTTACAAACTTACCAAATGAGGCCAGAAGGTTGGTAGCCATGCTCGGTTTCTGAAACATGAGCTCAAGAGAAACTGCAAGAGCTTCATAAGAGTGATGGGCGTTGAGATCCACCTTCCTACCAATAGGATCGCCGTCCATTTTAACTTTAACAAACATTGAACTTCTCATTTCCGTTCTTCTGCCTCCTAGATCCTTACGGCTCTGGCCCTTGCTTACACTTTTCTTGATAGCAACAGCAGCAGTATCAGGTGTATCCTCTTTGGATTGGTTGAACAAGCTGTTCATCCTAAATGCCCTGATAGGTGGCCACCCCACCACCATCTGACTGCTCCAACATCAATTTAACAAGTATCAATGTCAAGTCGAAGAAAAGCAAACCCTTTTACAGGTTATCAACACAACATAAGCTGAAAAGACAAGGTAAAGATAAAGTTCATATCTTTGTTCGTCGTTTGGGTACCAAATCCTTTACAAATAGAATTCTCTTCTTTTCTAGTCCAATTCTAACATTACTGAGATAGAATCAAGGCATACTTTAGTGGCATTTACTGTTCTAAGCAATGGAGAACCGTAAAAAATGAACTATTTTTAGGCATGGGAGTGATGATGAGAATAAAAGGAAGGAGAAAGAATTGCCACGAAGCAAGAAACCGAAAAAGGTGGAGGAAGGGCATGAGTCTAACCTGGGAGGCTGAGGAGACCCACCCAAATCCGGGGAAGCCGGCTCGTCCGATCGCTTTGTCCCAGTTCCTCCGCCTCTCAGGTTGGTGACGGAGGACGACGAGACGGAGGAGGCGGAAGGGGACCTCGGGGGAGCAAGCGACGCCAGGGAGGGAAGGTCCTTCGCCGTCAGGATACGTAAGCACGGACTCCACGGCACCGGCGGAGGGTTCCACTTCCTCACCGCCCCCAGCGTCAACCCTAGCTCCAATCCCTCGTCATCTCGATCACTCTCAACTTCCTCCCCCTCGACCAGTCTCGCCGACACTTCATCCACCACCTCCACATCCCGCTCCGCCGCCTTCGATACAGAGGAAACCGACGCCGGCGACGCTACGCCTCCGCCGTAACGGCGATCCCCTTCCATCGTCTCCCTCTCTCTCTCTCTCTCTCTCTCTCTCGTTGAAGCCGGGCGGGACTCGTTATATGCAGAGTTGCTAGACAGCCAAGGGTACACCCGTCAAGCCCCCACCCCCCTCTGTCCGGGCCCCACGAACGCTCCGCGGTGCGCGTCGCGGGTTCGAAGTTAAACCGTGCCCCTGCGGCAGCACCCTGACGACTTTTTTGTTCTATTTTCCCGACTCCCTGACAAAAATCACGACACACCATCCCGACTACACAAATTCCACGCAATCCTCGTGCTGTCCGCGGGACCCACACAAAACTCACAAGAAAACGCTGTCTGGAAGCGCGCAGTCGGCAGGTAATCCTCAGATCCCATTAATTTGGTCCCAGTTTGGACCACCTGAGCAATAACCGGGCAGGAGCTGCCCGCTTTTTTTTTTTTTTTTTATTATTTGTGGATTAAGAGCGGATTTAAGGGCTAATGAAGGGGATGTGAGAGGTGGTTGGGTTGTTTTTGTGTGGGGCCCTTTGTGATTTCCAATAGAATTAAGTTAGGGTTGGGGGGGACAAGATTTGTGCAGGGGGAGATGCTGTCTGTGAAATCATGGCACCGTTGCTGCCTTTGGCCAACTCTCATATTCGCCCTGTTTGTTTGGTTTAGGTTGAATCGGGTAGAGCCATGCAAGTTTACATGATTCAATTAATTTTAGAAATAAATCAGCTTAAACTGGCCAAGTCCAATTAAATATTATACTATTTGATAAGATAAATAAATCGAGATGTTGTAATGACCATTCGAGTTTGACGTATTTTTTTATTTATAAGTTTGAGTTTGATTTATGTAAATATTATTAAACTCTCAATTTTAATTTATTTTATTATTTTTTTTATATTTTAAATTTATTTAGTTGCTTATTTAGCTTGTTGATATAAGTTTATTTATTAATTTTGTAACTTTATTTGCTTAAAAAACTGTCATAGTTCTCTTTAATTATACATTTTAAAATTGACAATACAGTAAATAAAATTTTTTTTATGAAAATTATATCTTTCTCAACCTTTTGACAAGATCAAGTGCTTATCAGTTTAATATATAATATAAAAAATTAAATTATTTTTTATGAGAGAGAGTTTATTACAGTAATTTGTATGGGTTTGACATACTCTTACTAAGTCCAATTTATAGATTTGAAATAATACCAAATACTAATTTATATGTGTGCGCATATATATATATATATATATATATATATATATATATATATATATTTGGATCCATTGTTACTAATTGATCACTTCTACGTTTCAACTAAAATAAAAAATATTAAAAAAAATGGTGGGGCTTAAAGAAATCTCTTTAACAGAAGAAAAGGAGGGTGATGTCTCTTCAAGCACATTCTTTGCCCTAATCATTATCTTGCCACTGCAGGACAAATCATAATTTGACAACACCCTGAACCAGGCAACCTTAACAATAATTCAATGACCCACCAACAACAAACTCTTAATTGCAACCCTTTTCTTTGTCTCCCTCACCCAATAAATTAAATTAACCACAAATAAATGAATAAATAAATAAATATAAAGAGGAGAAGGAGAATCGATGAGGGATTTAAGGATCTATGAACGCCATAGGTGCATCTTGCTTGACTAAGTTAAGTTGGGCCTATTCAACTACTTAGGAATCGGAATAGGAATCAAAATTAAAATGGGCTTAACACCAATTAGTTTAGAAAGACCCCACCCGGCTCAACATTTTGAAGTCATAAATTTGATGATTAGACAAAGTGAAGTCATCTGCTCGATCGGTCTAAATAGGGATATGAAAAAAAATGATGTACAAGACTATTAGAGTCGCGAATGATGGTCTAATTAAATTGGACGAAGATATATATTTAGGTCAAATACAAGTAGAATCCATGAATGCAAATACACGAGCACTCTTGAGTATGCGTGAATGTTAATTCTCGCTTTCTTCGACTAGAATTAGCGGATGCGCTGAAATGAAATCGGGCAAGATGACTAAAATTAAAGATACACAGCCCAATTATTGATTATTGTTGATTTAGCAGCCCATTAAGACTCACTTTCGGCCTGTTGGGTTTCCAATTAAGAAGCCCAATTCCCCTCCAAACCAAGCATCCCACAATTTTGATCATTAAATAGTTGAAATTAATTAAGAAATATTATTAGGGTTTGAACGGTCACAAATACAATTTCTTCTAAAGAATTTTAAGATTTTATATATAACTTCACTCTCACTTCAAATTAAAGTGACTCAAACGAGATAATATCATATTAATTTAAATAGAGAAGATATGCTTTCACCTTAACCTTAACTCTCTTATATGAATGGATGAAGTACTTATGGCTATAGTGTTACGTTAAGATAGAACATCTAAGTTGCCATCTACGGTTCAATCCCTAGCTATGATATATTTATAAGAATTTTTTCTTTAAATAGAGCGTGCAACCAAAAAGGGGTACAATTTATTATCCAATTAAGGTTTAGGCCATTGTTCAAAAAATCAAGACAAGTGCACTTTATCAATGAGATTTATAAAATTTATGTAAATAAATGGAAATTGTTAAATTATCTTCGCCCCTTCTTTTCTAAATTCCACTCTTTAATTAGGAGCTACATTAACCCACTCCTTAATTAATAGGGTTTTAGCGTTTTAAAGTTACAATCACTGATCACGGGCCATTCACTCACCAAATTAAAACCCTAAAGCGCATGCGTATAATAGGGTTTTAAAGTTATACCGCCACAGGCCATTTGCACACCAAAACCCTAAAGTACACAGAAACAATTCGAAAGAAAAATAAATAATTCATTGTAACCTTAAATCTTAAATCCTAAATCCAAATCGTAAACCCTAAACCATAATCTTAAACAGCATTAATTAACCTTTGCCTCATACAAAATGACAGGATCCAAGTAATTAATGAGCTAATTAATTAGTGATGCACGAGTGCAGGATGACAGTGGTACTGTGTACCCTACTGCCAAGGCTATTAGTTGTTAGAAGTCACAAATTAATAGAGCGATGATCTCTTTAGATTGAGAGATTTTATTTCCCTCGGGGACTCTATCCTTGCTTTCTTGCGACAATCTATCATCCGAGTACCAACTCGACTATGCAAGACATACTGTGTACCCTATCGCCAAAGCTATTAGTTGTTAGAAGTCATCACATGCAGCTGTACTCCTCTTGTGCAGTCCCAGCTACCATCGCCAACACATCCAACGCATCCCACTTCATAAAGCTGCAAGCAACACACACCACCAGTGCCATCAACTTATACCAACATGTTTTTTTTTTAAAAAAAAAAAATTTATCGACCAAATTAATTATGCTCTTTCATAGTTGATCTACATATATGAATGAAGAGGGAATTTGACATATTTGTAAAGTTGCTATCATGCCATCTGATAGTCACTAGTTCAAGTTGTAAAAATAATCTTTTATAATGCAAGATTGTACAATAGATTTTTCCTCCATTCTTTTTATTGTTTAACTACAATATTGGTGTAAGTTTTTTTCAATGTTCTTGTAAAACTTTCATATGATATGTAATTAAGTTTGTGTCTTTAGGAGGAATTATCGCCTTCCGCAGCTTCGGATCCTGCTTAATATCATACATATGAAAACAAAGATATCAATGTACAAGAAA
Organism: Zingiber zerumbet; assembly: GCA_037833815.1. Classification (NCBI taxonomy): domain Eukaryota; kingdom Viridiplantae; phylum Streptophyta; class Magnoliopsida; order Zingiberales; family Zingiberaceae; genus Zingiber; species Zingiber zerumbet. The sequence goes on from JBBMJZ010069041.1 coordinate 20,256, forward strand.
TAGTCTCACATTGCCACCAAGAAATAGACTCACATTTAATGTAGTGTAGTGTAGTGTAGTGCAAAGATAAATCATGGTCAAAAGTTTAAAAAAAAAATAAAATTGAAGAATTTGAGTTTTTTTTTCTAAGACATCTATTAGCTTACGGTGCGATTAATGTCACGATCTCTCTTTCTATATATATATTCATCATTTTGTGTAGAATAATGTTATATGGTGATATATTGATCTTCACAAATTCATATATTAGTTGAAAACTCAAATGCAAAAGTTAGATCATAAACGCTAGCTACTTGGATCTTTTTGAAACCCTATTTTGAAAGTGGAAGACATCATTAACTAGCTAGCAACAAAAGGCAAATCACTCACTAAACGATCTTAGTCATAATCATTTAGTTTAATTATCCTCTTTTAGGGCATCTAGATATGTAAAAGAAGATCCAAAACCCTAGTAGCTAGTGGAAAACAAAATCCCACAATTACTTATCATAAAACTATACCTAATTAGCAAAACCCCTAATATTATTTATAGAAACTGAACATGTTAGTTAATTTAGCTCAGAGTATGTGCATACCTGACGATCGATCAATTGGCCCCAAATAGCGACCGAATACATTCACCTTTTTCTACAATAGTTATGTATTTGCCGATGCAGCATCATCAAGATTCTCATGTATCAAATATGTGTATGTAAGCGCACAAATCCATGTGAATCTTGATGGTGCTGCTTCCACAAACACCAACTGATAGCCCTCGTACAAGATTGAAACCCTAAATCTCATTGAAAGAGCTAGCTAGAGAGAGCAATCCTAAAGTATATGGCAAAAAGGAGGAAACGAGACCATTCACATAGGATAATTAATCGAAACCTTCCAACTACTTGCTTCTTCCCTTAAGAATTAATGGCTCAAGGAAGAGACCGAGCAAGAGAGAGGTTCGAAAGTCTAGGGTTCCAAAGTGAAAGCCTTGAGAAAGAAAAGGGTTTGCAATGTCGAAGCTTGAGCAAGAGGAGTGGACTATTTATAGTCGAAAAAAATATCTATATTCACACTCTACAAACAAATATAATTGAAAACTAACAGTGTACCAATACAAATATGTATAGATACTAAGAATATAATGAGACCTCTTGTTCTAGCTAGGTCAGCTGGCCACCTGCCTCATAGTTGTCACTGTACATAAATAATTATTTCATTTTTTTTGTCTATTTTTTTCCATATAATTAGTTTAAAACAAAATAAAAAACAATTTCCACATTATTAATTTTTAATTAAGAAAAAGAAAATCTTGTCCTTGCAATGTGCCACATCTGAATGTGTATCTGTCAAACTGCAAGTTGCTAGGGTTTATCATCTCATCATGGAAACATGGGCTGACGTCATGCATGAGTTTATAAGGACCCCTTATTATTGGTTTGGAATAGACGTCTGCCTTTCATTTTTCATTAAAAGGGTGTTTTACTCTATCAACCCTTTGTAAAGTTACATAAATGCCCTCACATGCAATGTTAGATCGGTTTTGATTTTTTGACTATATCCTGAACGGCAAACTTGGCATATTTAATAACATTCACATTATCAGTATAATTTCGTAATTACTATAATTCACACTGTACCAACTATAAAATTATAATTGCTATAATACAAACTTAACATGTTTATCTAATATTCATATTGTAGTAGCTATGATTTCAACAAGCACGAACTTATGTTGTTCAGCAACATTTACATAGTAGCAGCTACAAAACTATAGATAGATGTTATAATTATGGTAAGAGTTACGAAGCCATAACTAGTGCTACAAATGTTATAGGAACTATGGTTTCGTAGCTGGTACAATGTGGACTTATCCTATTCATACAATTGATCGGCGGATTCATGATTTAATGTATTGCTAAGGACATAATAATACCGAACATTGTACTTGAGAGTAGTTGTGTCATTTTACAAAGGATTAGTATGATGGGGTGCTCTTTTGATTAAAAAAAAAAGAATATTGTAGCTGTTATGGTTTTATAATTATTACAACATGAACTTATCTTGTTCATACAACACAGACTAATTTAAGATTTAATGTGTATAATGTAAGAGATAATAATGTTGAATATTATACTTAAGAACCCTTGTGTCATTTTAAAGGGGTTGGTATTTTGATAAAAAAAAAAAAAAAAAAGAAACTTTTGGTTTTTACCCTTTATTATTAATCATTTTAGTAATTTATTTATTTATTTATTTATGTATATAATCTGGTACAATTGGACAGTCATTAAAGATGAGGAGAAATCAGTGGAAATCTGACAAAGGGACCATTTTTCTCGTAGGACCATTTTAATCAATTACTAAAATTTAAAGGCAGGGCCAAAGTGGTAGCTCTCATGAACGACATCTGAATTATTGTGGTGCTTTCTTGTGTCCTTGTATAGGCAGTGTTTTTAACACCCAGCCGAATAAATCGAATTCAACTGGCTAACCTAAAAGTGAACAACTATATATGTCGATGGAGATAGCGAGTGGACCATATCCAAAAAATCTCCACATGTTTAAGGTTTATATTATCTAACTATAGTACATTGTGGTAAAAGGTGATTAAGTCGTTCGTTCCTAGTGCTTTCGTCAATTCGTCCCTAGACCAATACGAAAAAGATAAATCACGAAAGCTAATAATCCGGATAATGATTAGTGCATAGGAAATATATCTAACTACAGTACAAACACTGGTAAAGAGTGGTTAATCAATGAATAAGTTAAATGCCACATTTAGTGCACGAACTAATACGATTAATTGTAGCACGAACTAATGCAATTAATAAAAGATCAAATAGTGGTTCAAGTTGTATGATTTATTATTATGTTTTTCTTTTATTTTCCGTCAAAAGTTTGATTTGTATATAGTTATGGTTTCAGTCTGAATTTGATGTATATTGTGAAAAATTTACCAATCATTAATATTGGAGGGTGATTATATTTATCATAAATATTTCTCATAGCTCATCAGTTATGTGAGAAGAGGTAAACCACAAGATTAATTTATAGTCGATCGTTAAGTGACTAGAGGTGAAAGGAATTTTTTCTCAAAAATATATATTTGTTGAAAATTTATCCCTACTCTATTATAATAAATCTATCGTCATTGCCAACTAGGCACACGTGAGGAAGGATGTTAATCTTATCTGAAAGCGGGGAAGATGACGTGCTGGAAGCTAGAAAAGATGACTTCAAATGATACTGCGTGTCCAAAGGAGCGTTAGCAATTGGGCCAGAAAGGGGGTCCTCGACGCATGTACTCCAACATTCAAGTCAGTGATCCAGTTGAAAGCTATGAAGAGCAAAATGAATAGTAGGATATGTTGGTTGCTAATCGGAATATCGTATTGGTTCCTCTGTACAAAAATTTGTACAAGTACTGAACCTTTCCTAACAGCCTATGTGTTCTTTAAAAGTTAAACTTGAATCGCAAACGGAACTTAACATTATTGATTCCAATTTCAACTTATTTGTTCTTAGAAGTTAAACTTGGATTGCAAACGGAACTTAACATTATTAATCCAAGTCCAACTCATGTTACAAAGTTGATTAAATATTTATTTC